>NTPY01000347.1:41935-104086 GCA_002922825.1 Brachionus calyciflorus | reverse complement strand
TTTTTGTAAAAAAGGCCGTTTTTTTGGTTTGTAAGCCTTTTTTGGGATTTTACTAAATTTTACGTAATATTACGTAAAATGATGTAATATTACCGATTCTCCGACTAAACTTTAAACACTGTATATTGAAAAAAATTAAAACTTTGAGAATTTGTAAGCGAAAACGAAAAACAAAAAACTACCGGTAAATATAAGAAACAATATATTGTATATACATTTTATTAAATATTAGTGTTTGATCGATCGAAAGATTTAACGAATGAAACATATATTTATATGAGTTTGAAATGCTATAAAATGTACACGTAAGTGCTTTTATCAGAGATAAGAATACTGATAAGAATTCTAGAATGCAGTTGTCAGCATCTCTAAGCTTCTAGTTGCTTAAATACATGACAAGAATATGGAAGATATACATATCTTTTAGCACAGAACACGATGATTCTTATTTAATGAGACCAATAATGTAAATTAAATCTTTCGCGAACTCAGTCAAAGTTCAAGAAAAAGGTTGCAATCAATCGTAAATTACTAAAATAAATTAAAATTTTTTTAAGATCCAAAAACTTTTTTTTTTAAGTGAATATCATGAGATTTCAAGTATTTATTTAGATAGGTCCCATATGGTCTAGTGGTTAGGATTCTTGCCTTTCACGCAGGCGGCCCGGGTTCGATTCCCGGTGTGGGAAAATATTTTTATTACATTATTTTTAAGGGTTTTAAAAAAACATAATAGATTTGTCTTCTGAGAAACTTCTGAATTATTATTCATAAATTTTGTAATTATGTTTTCTATGATAATTTTTTGAAGCAAATTGTAACGAATCAAAAAATACATCATAAACGTTTTTAAAAAAATTTTAAAAATCAGTTTTTCAGTTATTTTATTTTAACTTAAAAAAAATCTAAAAAATTTTTAAACTAAAAATTCAAAGTAACAATAATTTTGTATTAGTTTTTTTTTTTCAACTCTCGCTGAAAAAATAACATTGAGATTAAGCATTCATAGTTTTCATTTCTTTTTCGTTTAATCAATGCTTATTTTCTGCTTAATTTTATAATGTTGAATTGGACGGGATTGAAATAGTTGAGGTAAATGTACTTAGTAAACTAGTCATTGTTGTTGGCGTTCGTAAACTAGTATTACCTGTCAAATAAACTAAATGAAAGCATAAAAATAAGAAACTAACGCCTAAAAAATCTCCAATGGCTGTTAGTAATGGAATACACATATTGTCTGGATTTAGATTCCAATGCCAAAATACATGCACCATAAAATAACATAACACAAGCAAAATCAAAACCTTTAATTATTTAAATAAATTAATTTTATTAAAATATTTTTTTTTGTTTTTTTATTAATTAGATAATGCGGGTGAGGCTCGGCCGAACGAGCTCAAGTCGTTTTAATTGCGAGCGAAGCAAGGCTGAGTGAGCACTGGACAATTTAGTTGCGAGCGAAGCGAGCACATTATAAAATATTGAAATTATTAGCTTGCTTCACTCACGTTAAAACGACTTTTGCTGAAACGTTCTCAATTAATAAAAAATAATTGAAACACAAACAAACAAATTCGACTCAAGGATATAAATTTTAAGTATTAAATCTTTGCAATTTTTTTTCTACATTTTTTTGAACTTACTTGTAAAAATACAAATGCTAAATAAAAGATGACTAATGGGGCTGTTAATTTGAATTGGCTTGTCGAGGCTTTTATAAAATAAATAATAAAAAAAAATAGCGTATGCCCGGGCAGTGTTAATCCCATTAAAACAAGGCCAGTCTTGTGTTCAGGATCTATTAAAAAAGATTATAATTATTTTATTTTTTTCAAATTAAAAAAAATAAATTTTTTACTTGATTTTGCAAAAAATGTTTCGTATGGATACCGAAAGAATTTTTTTGGTGACCAATGAGCCCATCTTCCCATATCACCAGTCTTATGTAAACTAGTCGATAACCTCGATGCAAATATACCAACAATATTACCACCTACTCCATTAACCACTGGTTGATATATAGCAATACCACTATAAACTTTAATAGCTATCTCTAATATAACACCAGCTAAACTACTAATAATCATAGCAACTATGACTGGAGACCATCCATGCTTAAGAGTTTCTTTTACAAAAGAATTTCGTCTACAATAGATTGCCAAGAAAGGTATCGCTATTACAAACAAAACAATAAAAATAATATGTATCCAAAAAAGATGTTTATAAATGAAAAAAAAAGTTCCTATACACCATAATATAGCCAAAGTTACTAAATCACCAAGACTAGCTGCCAACGGAGTAGCTATATTATCTGGATTTATATTACATCTAGATGATATAATTATAATAAGCATAATAGCTCCGCCAAGTAGAAGACTAGCTAAAGAAGCTGTCGCTACACTAGTACTAATTAAAGTAAGTAAATTGGATACATTTAGTTTTTGAACAGAAATAAGCTCAGTAATACAAGCTATGAAAGAGGCTAAAAAACCAACAACTATCGACTGTATTTGTGTAACTGCAAAGTTGCCTAAAATGGCACTCATCATTGTACGCTTATCGTGTATTTGTTTTAAATTGACTTGTGTTGATAAACGAGATGCCAAAGTCATTTCTAAATTACCTTTCAAGCCGAGTAAGGCTGGCACTAAAACAATTACTTCTTTAACTTGTTGAAATAGATCCGAATCTTGTACATAGTCTAATAGGACTCCAGCAGCGACCATACCTAAACCAGCTAATATAAATGGAATAACTATTTGAAACAATGTTAAATACCATTTTTCTTTTTTATGCTCTTCTATTAATTTTTTCAATTGATATTCTGATTTAGTTCGTGGTACTTCTACAGGATGAACTTTATTCGATCTTTCAATCTTAATTTCTTTTAATAAATTATTTAAAAATTGAGCAAAAATTAAATAAATTTCAAAAATACCATCTGGTTCAAAAGCGGGATTATTATGCATTTTTTTTTTCAATTCAAAAATATTTTAAAGGCAATTTGTTCTTTTTTATAAATCAAAATGCAAATTTTTAAACATCTAAACATAGAATTTATATTTGAAATAAAAAAGGGAATGAATTTGACGCATAATTCACAGTTAAAACATGATTTCTTCACTCAATATATGTTGGCCCTTAATTAATCCAAATAAATCATGTGATGTTTTGAGACCTTTAAAACACTTTTTTTTTTTTGCTGAAAAAGTAATAGATTAATAAAATAAAAAGAGACGTTGATTCTTGCTAAATTTTTTTTTTTTTTAAACAAACTGATAATACTACTTAAATTAGACAATAACAACAACAAAATAAAAAACGTCTCTTATCAATTACTAAATATTTGCTCAGTAACTAAAGCCAACTAGGCGTTCAAAGAGTAACTTGTAAATACGAGGAAAATACTTAGACAAAACAAAAATCATCTAAGTTTATCTAACCCAACAAAAAACAAAAACGTCAATTTTTTAATGAAACTTTGGAATTTAATAAAAACTAAAGCTTTCAAATTGTTTTATTTTCATTGCTTTTATTAATGTTCCGATATCTAAAAGAGTATCATTTTATTTTTTGTAAATTAATATACCATTTAGAAAAAATAAAACAAAAAAAATCGAGATATAACATTAAGTTTTTTCAATCTGATTTAATGTAAAATGATAAAAAATGTTTTTTAATTACGTATTTGCTTATTTGGTGAACTATTAAATTAAATAACAACAAAAAAAAGGTACTTTAAGTAAAAGTAACAATTTGATCGACAAGTTTACTTTCTGAAATTTTAAGATAATTTTTTTCTAATAGAAAAAAAATTCTTCCCACACCGGGAATCGAACCCGGGCCGCCTGCGTGAAAGGCAAGAATCCTAACCACTAGACCATATGGGACTCCTATTAATTTAGATTTCAACTTGAGTTTTCTATCAGTAAATTTAATTGATAACTGTTTAAAATCACCCAGTCAACTAATTTATAAACTCTTTCAGAATTGTACGAAATTTAAAGAATTTTTAAAGAAATTGAAAACAACAAAAACTTTTTTTAAAAATGTTCTTACCAAAAAGATTCGAAAATTAAACTAATTAGAGTTGGATAAAAGTCAAAAAGTCACAAAAGTCAAGTCTAACTTTGACTTTGAAAGATAATTTGGAAATGTCAAATTTGACTCTGACTTTTAAAAATATTTTTATCAGGTCAAAGTCGGACTTTTACTTTGATTTTTCTATTTTTTGACTAAATTTCGAGTTTTATTCGAAAAAATATATTTTATAATTTAAGGTTCGCGTCATGCAAAACTACAGCACTATCTGAATTCACCAATTTCGATAGAACATTCGTAATCTACGTATATGAAAACCTAGGAAAAAATGCTTTTTTTAGGGGGGATAAAAAAAAATTTTTTGTCCAGGGGGTCCTGAACTTCTTCAAAATTCTTAATAGTTAAAAGCGATTTTTTCATTTCTTGAGTCGAATTATAAATATTTGTATATTTTATGAAAGCTAATGAATTTTTCTATACAAAAAAGTATTTTTGATGATTTCTAAGAAAATCCGAGTCACACCAAATTAGGTAAAAATGAGTTTTTTGAGGTATTTTAAGGTTTTTTTGATTCTCCTCGATAGAATGACCCAAAACCCTAATTTTTTATAAAAAATTCAGAAACGCGACAAAATTTTGAACAAAACTGTGGTTTTACTTTTTTTGGTTAAAATTTTTTTATCCAAAAAAAAAATTGAAAATTATGCTAAATATCAAGCAAAATTAAAAAAATCTTATTTTTATGAATTAAAGACTATATTTTTGTGATTTTAAGATCGATTTTGAATTTTATTATAAAATTTGGTCTGAAAATGATCTTTCCAATGATTTTTTAAAAATATTTAATGTTTTTTGAAGCAAATTTACACATTTTAGAATATCGATTCGACAAGGCTTCACTGTTCCATAGAAAAACTTTTTTTGGGATTTTAAGGTCCCTGAAAAATGTCCTTATCAAAAACATTATTTTTTTAGTAAGATAAACGAAAAATTGATCATGATTTATTTATCCTCAATCTAATTAATAACAAATATTGATCGTTGTTTTTCTCTTTTAATCATTACTAAATAATTTTAATAAAAGATTGTTTAGACAATATTAGCTCATAAGACTTTTTCAAAATCGAAAAGTTCAGGACCCCCTTGACAAAAAATTTTTATCCCCCCTAAAAAAAGCATTTTTCCTAGGTTTTCATATACGTAGATTACGAATGTTCTATCGAAATTGGTGAATTCAGATAGTGCTGTAGTTTTGTATGACGCGAACCTTATTTTTTTTACTGAAATTAGACCTAATCTAGCATTATTTAACGTTTAAAATTTATTTTTGAAAAAAAATCACCAAAAAACAATCTAGATTTCAAAAAAATTATTTTAAAGTAAAGTTCGGACTTGACTTTAAATATTTTTTTTTTGCCAAGTAAAGTCGCGACTTGACTTGGTTTTAGCTTTTATTTTCAAAGTCATTACTTTACTTCAGTATTTAATTGAAAGTCAAGTAACGACTTGACTTTGAACAAAAAATATTTAAAGTCAAGTCCAAACTTTACTTTATTTTTAAAAATAAATTTAAGTAAAGTATATACTTAACTTTGACTTTTGACCAACTCTGAAACTAATCATATGATTTTTGAACTTTTTGATTTTTGAGATATTACAAGTCTTTTTTTCAATTAGATTTTTTTGATGTACAATTTTAATCAAAAAAGGTCAGAGAATGGAGAAATGTTCTAAAAAAATTTAGCTGAAAATCAAGCGTGAAATAATCCCTTACTTAAATTCGGAGTTTAAAAATGTCTATCCTTTTTTAATCTACCTAAATTTTGGCTTTTGATTTGCTCTCTAAAATTATGTCCATTTAGTTTCAGTTTTTTTTTCTAAAATAAGTTTCGTTCTATTATTAAAAAGTCATTAATTCTCATTTTTACTCGAGTTAAGTTCTTCGGCTTTGAAAAAATCGAGGCTTCTAGTATGAAATTTAATTAAATTCTTAGAAAAAAGCCTTAACCAACTATCTAGTTCTTAGATTTAAGTTGACAATATTTCTTCGGTCTTTTTTTTTTACTTTTTTATCTCTGAATTTTAAAAATTTTTCTAATTTATATTTTATATCTCGAGACGATAAGTTTGAACCTAACCAATTTTTAATGCATAATAACGACCTGCTTGGAGCTTATTTCTATTCACTCATTAAAATAATTATATTTTATATGCTATCTTTATATTTTAAATTTCTGCAAAGGAAAAAAACATTTTAAAAATAACCCTTGAACTAGCCATTTCTTGGCAAAAATTTTTGCTCATTTTTCAATTTTCATTTTGCTCAAAAAATTTAAATACGCAATTACTTGCACGCTGAAGTTTCAAAGAGTCAATCCTTTTTTAAACACATTTAAAAAATATTATTTGAAAGATTTTAATATAAAGGATTGGCTATTTAAAATTTCAGCGTGCAAGTAATTGCGTATTTAAATTTTTTGAGCAAAATGAAAATTGAAAAATGAGCAAAAATTTTACTTTGCCCATTTCTTACTATTAAGAGTAAATAAACTTATTTTTTTAAAGGTGTACCGATACATCACCCGATACTTTTTTTTCTAAATATGAGCATATTAATATTCAAATATTTATCGTAAACCTTTGCCCAGTACTCAAAGAATAATAATGTAAAAAATTAAAAAAATTGGTATAACAAGGTATTGCATATAGAATAAAAGTCAAATTACATTATTATTCTTAGAGTAATGGACAAAGGTTTACTGGATTTTGATACGGAAAAAATTTTACATTTTGCAGCAATTTAAAATTAAAGGAAAATTATAAAAGTTTCATAAAATCGAAAGAATTGTAATAAGTAAATGAAAATGCAATTCATAGTCCTGATTTTCTTCCATAATGCTCAGACAAAAAATCTTTGTTTTTTATTATTATTTGAAAAATTTTTTATATAAACCTTAAATTTTTTTTTATTCTGAATTCTTAAATGCAAGATAAAAGTAACATTTTTTTTTCAAAAAGAAAAATAGTGAAAAAAAATTTCTATCTAATTTCTGTCCGTTTTTGTCTAAAATAAAAATTCTCAAATAAATTGGAAAATATTTATCGTCGAGATTAAAGCCTAAAAAGGCGTTAAAAAAGTTATTTCTAAAGACAATTTGGGAAATACATTTTTAAGAACAAAAGTTTATCTAACCTATTTTAATGACGTCAATGCACTGAAATTATCAAATCTTTTTTTTTTTAAAAATAGAAAATTTTTATCTTTTTTCTTTATTTTTTGAGTTGTTTAAAATTTTCGTTATCAATAGCACATGAGTTTGAAAATTTCTTCATACAAAAAAATGAATATTCTCAAAATTTAAGTTATTTAATTATTATTCATTAAGTTGATTATTAACAGGATGTTTTTTAAAGATTTTCTTATTTAAATAGATGGTCTTGAAATAGATACATAGTTGTCTTTTCAAAACAATTTCATGTCCAGTAAGCACACATCACTTTTAACGAGTTTAAACTTTTAGGTTTTAGGTTAAGACATTTTGATAGCTGATAGCTCTTTGATATATTTTAAAGCTTTGCAGAATCTATTCTATAGTTTAATAGTCCGATTTATATTTTTAGATTGATCTTTTGCTTCTAAATTTAAGAACTTGCTAAAATCTTGAGTATTTTTTTCGTACAAAATTTTTTAGAAACCACCAAACACCTTCGATTGGGTTAAGCTCGCAATGATATTTTCGACAAACTAAAAGATTAAACTCATGTTCGGAAGCTAAACGCTGAAGATGAGTATTACAGTTATCGAATGCTGGATGTTCTAGAAGAAGGTTTCTAAGCTGCTCTAGTCTCTAGTTAATTTTTTGCCATATCCTCATCTTTAACAGTTAAAATTCTTAAGTGTATTGATTTCCAATCATTCAGACTATTAAAAAGAATTTTATCTTAATTTTACTATATTTATATATTTTAAATCTAAAAACACTTCTTTTTAAAAAAGATATCAACAAACTCCCATCTATTTTAATAATGGAGACTTGGTGCTCTAGAAAAAAAGAATTTTTTCAATTTTGAAATAACTATCAAGTCAAGCCAAAACTTTACTTTATCACTTAGAATGAATCTAATTCAAGTTTCTCCTTGACTTTGACTTTTCACCAACTCTGAAAAGAAACGAATATTTTTTGATCATCCGTCTGGAGTAGTTACTTGTTGAGCAGCTGAAACAATTTTTTTAATTTTTACCAAACTTCTTTTGTTTTGACTATTTCAATTTCAACAAGACAATTTCAACATGAAATAAAAAATTATTATCATTTTTGTAAATAAAAACAATGCGAAATATTAGGTAATCGAATTTTGGAGGAAAAAATTTCTTCCAGGTAAAAAATGTTGAAATAAAAATTAACTTGTATTGACAAATTATCATTAATTTTTGTTAACATGATGATTAATAATTTTGATAATCGAAATTTGAAGTATCATGAAAAGGAAAAGAAATGGTTTTTTTGTTTATAAAACTTAAAAATATTTGAAATATTTCGTTTGAAATTAGCCCAAATACTGTAATTAGATTAGTATAAAAGCATGTAAATATTTAATGTAAGAAATCATCATTTTAATTTCAAATTTTTTACAAAATTCAAAAGTCAAATAATTCAAAAATGGTATACGCTTATGGTTTAGTCGCTCCAGTTTTCGCCGTTACTCCAGTCGTACCAGTTGTACCAGTAGTTAGACCGGTTGCAGTAGCAGTCCCATATGTTGCACCAAGATGGGTATGGTATTAAAAAGAGTCCTTTCTAGGCTTATTCTAAATTAGCTCCTTATGTTTATAGTTTTCCTTTATAAATATTTTTTTAGTAAATAAATTTTAGCTAGAAAATATTATCTAATATTTATTTTGTTAAAATTAATTAATATGATTTAGTCAATTAATATTCTTCGAAAAAAAAACTCTTTCTAATCTAATAAAAATTAATTTCAATTCATTCAACTCAACCGAATTGACTAGTGTCAGGCCCAAAAGAGGGTCGATTGAGTCCATTTATTTCAAAAAGAAAAAATAATAGTTATAAAAATCAATCAAGATTTTTATTGGGTCTGCCTCTACCCCTTATTTGCGGGATATTTACTATTTCAATAACATGTGGATCAACTGCCAAACTAGAAGATGAAGCATAATTCGAAATTCTTTGATTTTCCTCTAATGAGATTGTAACAATCTTAAACTTTGTACCTTTTTTGAAAATAATTTCTCGATGTTTTTTAAAGTAAATATATCTCAAATATTTCCTCATCTATTATTTGAGCCAAAATGTCGGGTTAAAAGAGACAAAAACTTTCTAATGACACTAAGTTGTCAATTATGAATTTAAAAGAAACAATTGGCGATCTGGTGTGGATATTGCGATAGAATTCGGGCTTGATCGTTCAACAGAGTGATGTTAATTTATTTGCAATACTTTACTATGTAAAAATTAAAATTAAAATAGCCCAATTTAAATAAAAAAAGTTTAAATTGAAAAAAAAACTTGCCATTCTTTATTTCGATAAAAGAAGGTGAAAATTGTCAGCAAGTGCATTTCTTTTTTTGAGCAATTTAATTGCGTTGACTCTAGTCGAATAAAGCAGGGAATTTGTTTAAAATTGTGTCAAACTCAAAGTTTAACAAATTTAAAACAATCGAAAATCTCTAATTATTTTAAAAATTGTTAGTTAATTTTTTCTTCCGTTTTCTATCTTTTATAAAAGAGTAAATAACTAAATCTCTCTAGAAAATAAATTTAAAAAAAAATTAGTTTTTATAATGTCTCATTTTGATTATATTCCCTTTTTCAGGATCCGTGGGATGACATTATCGCGAGATGACTGTCCTGAAGTTAAATTACTTCTAAATTGATGAGACCTATAAAAAATTTTTCTGATATTGTCTATTATAGTGTTGATTGTACTTAATCCGAAGTACTTAAGTCAACTAAATCTAAACATTTTTTTTCTTATTTATGCAATTGGTTGACTTTGATCGTAAAAAAATCTGCTAAGTCTCCATCTTCCATTTCCTCTAATTTTTCGTATTGAATAACTCTATCATAAAATTCATCATCCAAATCCTCAAAATTAAAAGCTTCTAGATCGTTTGTTAAATCATTTAAATTGCTAATCGAAAAAAGTCTAAAAAAATTATTATTTTTAGCAATAGCTTGCAAAATTGCTTCAAAAGTACCATCGCCTATAAATAAATTCATCAAGATATGATTGCAAAAATTTTCTATTAACTCCTCTCTTTTCTTTAAATGTCCTTTCGCTTTAAATGTCCGTTCATAAAGACCAAATACCCAAATACGCTCGCTTTTTAAATCTTTTCCTCTATTGTGCTTGACGCCAAAAAACATCGATTCATCAATCTCCATTCCTTGATTTGTACCACCAAGAAATATTCTTTCTCTTTTTAGCTCTTGTAGGCAAATTGATCTTAGCATCTTAAAAATTGCCGATTACTTGAGTTGATGTCATTTTGACAAAGGGCACGAAAACTATTTTTTCAAATAGATATATGAGTTGTTACATCTCCATGAAAATTGATCCGAAACATTACTTCTTTTAGACTAATTTGTTATTTTATTACACTTTGGACAAATAGCTGGATCAGATTTAATAATATTTTTATTACTCATTTATATTTCTTTATTCTATCGAAAGACTTTTTAAAGCTTGACTGATCATGACATGGTAAGGGACTAATCGTTTTTATTAAAAAAAGTATTGTTTGTACAAAATCAATCAATACT
Source organism: Brachionus calyciflorus (assembly GCA_002922825.1). Taxonomy (NCBI): domain Eukaryota; kingdom Metazoa; phylum Rotifera; class Eurotatoria; order Ploima; family Brachionidae; genus Brachionus; species Brachionus calyciflorus. The sequence continues at coordinate 93,257 of NTPY01000347.1, read as the reverse complement.
TATAGAAGATATCGAGCTTATTTATTATTAATTTTAAATAAAATCTCATAAATTTAGTTTTTTCTATTGTTATAAAGCACATAACATTAAAGAACAGAAATTTCTAGATAAATTAGAAGAATTTATCGATTCCCTAAATTTAGATGAACCATTGTTTATCATTGGGGATTTAAACTTAGATTACAGCTCGAATGTTAATTCGAATATTAGGAATTTACTGATAACAATGATATTTTGAAATTCGTTGAAAAACCGACATGAATTTTCGAAAAGTTTTAAAAAAAAAAGAATACAGCATAGTGTTCATCAACACTAATTGATTTACTCCTCCAAATTTGTGATCTAGTCTATGAAACGATAATGATTTACTGAGACTCAAACATCAAAGTTAAGAAATTTATGATAATATATCCTTCAGCTTATGAAAATGATGAACTTTTAAATATAATAATTTCTTAAAGTTGACCTGGAATCAGTGAAATACCAACAATAATATTTAAATAATAATCTATTAAACTCAGAACAACTTTTGCCCCCTTTTTAACTATGCAGTTTTATCTTATAATATACCAAATGAACTGTAATAAAACTATTGTTTAAGAAAAAAGGCTTAAGTGAACATTTAAATAATTATCGTGGAATTTCAATCCTCTGTAATTGACAAGCGTACTATAAATAAATAAATCGAGATATAGAAATAGTTTTTTTAGATAAATTTATTGGGTAGAGTTGAAATTAATTCAGCACAACGTTTTATATGATGACAGGAAATCGCTCTTTTACACCTCACTTCAGTTGCCAAACTATTTGAAAAACTGATTTATAAGCAAATACTCGAATATCTTAATACCAATAATTTCATTTCGGGTGACCAGCATGGGTTAAAGGCTAATTTCAGTATTAAATCTGCGCTACATGAAATAATAACAGAAATCAACTAGATTAGGGGTAAACGCTTGATTGGTTTACTTCTTTTTATCGATTTCCGAAAAGCTTTTGATACAAAAGATTATTCAAGTTTCAAGGTTAATTAACAGGCTAGTGCCCATATCTATTTGTAGACTGATTAAAACTTCGTTTATTCATTAAAATAAAAATAAAAAAAATAAACATATTTAAACATTAATTTTTTTTTTCATAAAAAAAATTAAATTTTACTTAATTTCAAAAAAAAAAACATTTTATTTTCAAATTTAATTTATCAAAAATCTTAATTTATTTTTTATAAATCTAGTTGATATTGTTAAACATTGACAATTTAAATGTACTAAACTTAAGTACCAATTTATCAACAACGAATTTATTCGATAATCTTGAAAAAATATATTTAAATGTTTTTCTTCACTTTTTGTTCTTGATCCACATTCAATAATTTGATCTTTATTTCTTAAATCATATCGGTCTTCAGTTCAGGCCTTAAATTAATTAAAACTTATTTTGATAATCGTCTTCAATTTGTGAAAATTGACGATATTATTTCCGATCAATTAGAGTTAAAACTTGGTTCTTCACAAGGCATTGTTTTTGGGGGCTTAACTTTCGTCGAAGAGTAAATATAATTTGGAATGTTATCAGCATTGGCTTATAAAGAAAATTTGCCGTTTTCTTTTTAAATTTTAAATGATAACAATTCACCAGTTTCAGATTCAGAGCCAATTAAATCTTGAAAACCAAAACTAAATTAGAGCCAAAACTGATCAATATTTTTAACAATCAACGGAAAAAAACTTTAAAAATTTTAACCTCGTTTACAAATATTTAACATTCGGAAAATTTTACTTAATATAACCATGTTATAAAAAAAGGTAATTTTATATAATTTTTTATTAATAACAATTTACTAGTTAGATTAAAAATGTCACTGACAAAAAATGATGAAAACAAAACAATTTTGTATAATCTTAAGAATAATGATTAGTTTTTTATTCCATCTTATGGCAAATACAATGACAATATGAAATGGACTTTTGCCTCCTTCTTCATAAAGTTTTTGAATTCTTGATAAAAGACCTTAAGCTGAATTACGATCATTTTTGTAAGAGAAAAGAAAATAATATTAATTTGTTTTTTCCAAAGTTTTGTGAACTTTATGTAAAATCTGATTTAAATTTTAAATTACCTTACTGGAAATATGTTAATGGTAAAACTCATATAAAATTCTGCAAGATTAATACATATAACACTTGCAACACTTATTATGTTTTAGGAATAGTGACATTTAAATTATAATAATAACACTTAGTAACACTTAATTTTATTTCTTAATAACACTTTATTTCTGATATAAAATATGTATCGATTTCAAAGGGCGATCAAAATATAGATCTTTCTTAATAAATTTCATTACAAGCTTAAAGAATGTTTTATCTTAATACATTATTTATTCTTATTTTCAATCATAATTTAGGTCTTACTATTCGTAAAACATAATAAGTGTTGCAAGTGTTATAAGTGTTTGTGTTGCAGAACTTTATATGAGTAATGGTAGATTGGTTGTATTTAATTAGTCAAATTCACTATTTTAGAAACGAATAGCTAAGACTAGAGTCAATTTCAAGAAACTTGACTGCTACTGAAGTAAATAAATTAAGAGCATTTAACTCTTGAGCTGCAATAAATCAGCTTGGGTTACTTTTGTAACGTTACAAAATTCCTTTTTGAGTATATAGAATTTTACTAAGAAAAAAAAGTAAAAAAATATAAATTTTCTTAGAAAATTAAATTAAATAATTAATTCTTCATTTGAATACCTGTATCTGATTCTGACTCAAAATTGTCATTAAGTAAAAAACGAATGTTCGAATTCCATATTTTACGAAAGTATCAACAGATATTTCTTTATCCCTTAGAACCGCAATATTTGGTTTCAATATTGGATCGTTAATAGTTTCTAATTTATTTCTTAGTGGAGGCTTTTTATGTTAAGACAAACATATAGTTATTAAAAAAAATATTAGATTTGACTACACTCAAATGCAAATTTAATTTTAAATAGCATCAAAAGTTTCAATAGCATCAAAATGCTTCCACATTATATTAAAATGTGTGGAAAAAATAAGTCATTGAGTCATCTCCTTTAGGTAAATTAAACATAGTTTTAAAAATTAATTGTAACGTTATCATATCAAAGCGTTTGAGTGAATAAAATATGTCAGTAGTTTTGTAAAATCCATTTTCAAAAAAAATAAAATTATTGTTACTAAAGTCAACGGTTGCTTCAATAATTATACTCTGTTGTCCATCTGATGAAAGATCTGATACAAAATCTTGACTTGGAGAGCTTGAAGCATTATCCGAATTATTTGAAATAAGCTCATAATCTTCCATAAACTTTTGGTTTGAACAAAAATCTTCTAAACTTAAGCTATTGGAATCCATTTTAATTTAAATTATTAAAGAAAAAGCTATACTAAGTTAGTAAATTTATAGCTTTTAAATTACTAAGTCCAAAGTGTAAAAAAGTTTTTTTTGTTGAGAATTAAGACTGCTAAAATTAAGACTGCTAAAATTAAGACTGTTGTAATTTAAACTGTTGAATTTTAGGACTGTTTAAAATTTGGACTTGAAAAAAGTCTTAATTCTGAACAAATTAATTTGTTTAAAATTAAGACTGTTAAGAATTCGGATTTTTAAATTTAGGAGTTAAAAATTAGGATGTTTGATTTTAGGATAGAGCCGTTACAAAAGTACTTTTTGAAACTTAAGTTGTTTTTTTTTAAATATAACGCGTTACATTTTTCCTTTTTTGAAAACGTTACAAAAGTAGGGTTACAAAAACAATCACGACGAATAAGTCAATAATCATAAACAATTTTTTTAATTTTTACCAAACTTCTTTTGTTTTGACTTAAAAGACAATTTCAACATGAAATAAAAAATTATTATCATTTTTGTAAATAAAAACAATGCGAAATATTAGGTAATCGAATTTTGGAGAAAAAAATTTCTTCCAGGTAAAAAATGTTGAAATAAAAATTAATTTGTATTGACAAATTATCATTAATTTTTGTTAACATGATGATTAATAATTTTGATAATCGAAATTTGAAGTATCATGAAAAGGAAAAGAAATGGTTTTTTTGTTTATAAAACTTAAAAATATTTGAAATATTTCGTTTGAAATTAGCCCAAATACTGTAATTAGATTAGTATAAAAGCATGTAAATATTTAATGTAAGAAATCATCATTTTAATTTCAAATTTTTTACAAAATTCAAAAGTCAAATAATTCAAAAATGGTATACGCTTATGGTTTAGTCGCTCCAGTTGTCGCCGTAACTCCAGTTGTACCAGTAGTTAGACCGGTTGCAGTAGCAGTCCCATATGTTGCACCAAGATGGGTATGGTATTAAAAAGAGTCCTTTCTAGGCTTATTCTAAATTAGCTCCTTATGTTTATAGTTTTCCTTTATAAATATTTTTTTAGTGAATAAATTTTAGCAAGAAAATATTTTTTTATTAAATTATTTTAAAAAGAAATTAGCTTAGAAAAGTTAATTAAAAATTTAATTAGCATTTAACTTCACAAATCACATGAAGATATGCATATGGTTCTCGATTATTCACACCTTGATATTCACGTTTTTCTATGATATATTTATCATACAAAGCATAATTACTACACTCATCTGAACATTCAATATTTATTAAATTGTTATAACCATCTACCCATTTCCATTTCTTTTTATCTATTGAATAATAAGCTCCTAACCAATAACCATTATCACTTGAATTCGAATTAGGTATTATATTAGGCTGTAGAATTCTTTCACCAATTAATGCTTTACCCAAAAAATTAAAATTAAATTTTTAAAATTATTTTTTTAAAAAATTAAACTGACATCTTAGAAAATCAAGATCCTCTGAAATATGAATTACGGGTAAATGTCCACCAAACGATAAGCAATAATCCTCGGCAAATAACCATGGCATTTGTAAATCGGCTATTGAATACAAATAATTTGTTGATGGTCGTTGAATAAAACCAAAGTTCTGCGGATACAAACAAACTTCATATTTGTTCAAAACAGCTTTGGAAAAAAGAGTTTTAAAACCATTATTGGAAAATTCACGACCAAAGTTTGGTGATTCAATGACAGGTAAGCTAAAGAAATTTTCAATTAGAAAAAATAGTATGAAAAAATATCTTTTGAAATTTTTCATTTTTAATGATAATCATTTAAAAAAATTTAATTGAAAAAATTTATTTTAATTAAAAAAAATTTAAATTTTAAATTTTTTTTTATTTGAATTTACAAGTTTTAATTTTTTCATCAAAAACTAAGCCAATGGGACAATTCATAATAAATAATTTTCCATTAGAACAAATTCTAAATTTATTTAAATAATTTTTGATTTCACTCAAATGTACGAATTTATTACATTTTATTTCATCCTTTGACAATTTATTATCTTTTTCGATCTGAGCCAAACCTAGTTCCAGGTCAATAAATTCAGCCGGAACATACTTTTGAATATACGGATAAGATTCCACGTTTATTAGAAAAATTAAGACTAAAACAATAGATTTTAAATTCATTTTTTATTTAAATAAAAATTAAAAAATGACAAAATTTCCTCATAAAAATTATCTACTTTAGACCAATTATTTATAATTGAGCCGAAAATGTAAACAAAAAAATCATTAAAAGTCTTGATAACTTAATTAAGCAGAAGATGAAAATTTATTTCATAATAAGGAGTTACACCAGTTGCAGTTGCTTTACTTTTTTATACCAAATTATTCAGCTTGGCTTTCGTCATCGAAGCAAAATGCAAATCTAACTCAAAGAATTAGAAAATAATAAAAATAATAAAAAATTAAAATTTCGATTTGTTTTTTTTTAATTTAAAAATATTTTAAAATTTTTATTTTTTCTAATTTTTTGTCTTAAATCACATATTTAGCGCCGCATTAAACCTCAAAAAAACGTCGATATCAGCTAGAAACACTAGCATGCGCAAGATGGAGATTAGCGCATGAGAGATAAGGTAGAAAAAAACATATAAAATGTGAATAAAACATAAATAATGAGAACTAAACATAAATATCTCTGATTATTTCTCCCAAAAATTACAATTTTAGAAATGTGAATAAAACATAAAGTATCTTTAATCCTGAAAATTCGACGAAAAATTTAAATTTTTGTTTAATTTTTAAGAAATAATATAAATATATAATATTAAAAACCAAATTTATTTTTCAACTTTTAAAAAGATGTATTTTTAGTTAAAAAATTAAAATTTTTGTTTTTGTTATCAAATTATTTTGCGAAAATATCGATGATTTTGGAATTAGTCGACCTGAAAAATTTATTATTTAACTTAGAATATTTTTTTCTCAAATTTTGATGAGTGCCCTATCGTCGAAAAATATCGAGAATAAACTTGCGCAGTTGCCCCTGCTGTGTGATGATGCATTTCGAGTATAGTCACACGACTCGAACAAGCCACTACTTACGTAGGTGATAGCTCATAGCTCCTGGCAAATACGAGTATAAATAACCCAAACCAAACCAAACAAAAGACATGTCATTAATTGAATTTTTCTATTTTAAATAGAATTTTTTTCGGATAGGTTAGAATATAATTTAGGACCTTAAATTCTAAAATTTAAATATTCTAATAAAAAAATTGACATTTAAAATAAATTTTATTTATTTACTTTTGACAAAATATTTACAGCTTAAAAGATGGTTAGCCAAAAAAATAAAAACTAACAAAAATAGTAAATTTAATCAGGCACATCCAAAACAATAATAACATTATTAGGCTTTAAACTCGAATTATCAATTTGCTTATTATTATTACTTTTTAAAATAAACTCATTTTTAAATTTATTATTGTTATTTTTAAGCTTGAAAAAAAATGCCAATTTTGATTCTTTACGCTCAGATTTATCCATATCATTTTCATCCGTACTACTCGTATTACCAAATGTAATCAATGACGAATTATCCGGTTCAGTATTCAATTCTCTATTGCTTTTCTTATTTGTATATTTAACATTTCCATACAATTTAAGCCATGGCACCCAATTAATCAAATACTCACACAAATCTTTTTGTATGCCAAACCACCAAACATTACCCGTACGATTACTAAACGACAATAGTAAAAGACAAACATGAGATACTAATAATGGAATAGTACACGTAAAATATGAGATAAAATCTTTTTGTTTTTTTACAATCTTATTTTGATAGTAATAATTTATAAAAATATCGTCTATGTTATAATTATTAGTAGTGGTCTCGTGTTGTTGGTCGAGTTTACTTATTAATAAAATAAGAAATGTTAAAAAACTAAAATATAAAATTGTCTTGAGCAAAAGACTGAGGAATTTTTGTGTAAAATTAGTCTGATATATGACATGTGTATCTTGTAGACTTGATAATTCTCTACCATTTGAATTTCGTTGGGTTAAACGCGACGAAATTATGGTCAATATAAACAAGTATAAAAGAATTATTAACCCGATTGACATACACAACCACATAGGTATCATTACTAACTTAAATTAGAATTAAATTTAAAATTTATAAAAAAAAAAATTTTTCTGTTACTTACTATCCATGACCATTGAATAGTTTGGTCTAATCTAAGAGCTATGAAAATAAATTGTAGAATGTTTAGAGAGCAAAATATTTCAATTTCGTATGAACGATCATAACGTATTGACCATATGGTTAGAGCTAAGGATAAAATGGATAGAATGTACAGTGGTATGAAGCATATAGTCCATGTTATGTAAATTAAATGATTATTTAATTTGTAACAAATAATAAGCTCGAATAATAAGAGTAATAAATTTGTTAAAAATGCGAATAACATTGATTTAAATTGGACAAATGTATTGCGATCAAATGGTACTGAATTGTTTTGGCTATTGTTTTTACGAGTCATACGAAACCATACACAACTACCTACAATCATACCGATAAAAGCTGTTAATTTCCATAGCCATAATGGAGCAAATACAATCCAATATGAAATTTTAATTGTTTGATCGAGACGTAATGAGAATAGTGTAGAGAAAATACTTGTACAAATGAGAACGAAAAATCGCCTTTTAAAATATATTGAAATAAAAAAATTAATTAATTGAAATTGTTTACTAGATAGAAACCTTTTGAACATTTAAAAAAAAAAACAAAAACTTTAAAGATTTAAAAAATTGAAATCAAATTATTTCGTTGTAATATGAAGTTAGAAATGAAAAGACCAATTCATGACTCAATTCAAAAACAAATAATACTGAACTTTTATATTATAAAAGCCAAGATTTGTAAATGTGATTAAAACTCAACTAAAGCTAAAACTCTTAAGAAAATAAAAAAATTTTTTGTCAGAGAACTGGAATGATAGTCTAGCAAGCTTAGAAGAGTTTTATCATTATCAACCTAAATAAGAAAATCTTGATTACGTTGCAGACAATTACGAAAACGAAAGTGATGAAATATTGACAGATGTCAATCAAATAGATGACTGAGATTTATTTTTGATACAGTTCTTTTGTTTTTCTGGGGTGTAAATACTCGTAGTTTTTCTTATTTTATGCTTAACTTTTTTAGTTGTTAGTAGAAGAGAAGCTCAATTCTCAATACCTTTAAATACAGAAAACGGATTTTCTTACGACTTGAACTTTGAGGCTTTAAAAAGCTCTATTTGTAGTGTTGGGCCTTTTTTTTCAGTCGAATTTTACTATTACTAACAATTGCGAGTATTAACGTCAAAATCTCCCTACAAATATTTATGTCGTATTTTAATCATGATGACTATATTTCTAAAATTAAATTTTAACATAGCAAATAATTCAACTTAATGGCAACATGAAGTTTCTTGTGGTTCAACAGTTCATTTTTGAATGGATAACTTGACACGTCGGATGGTATTTGGTTTTTATGACAGTGTGTTATAGCATTAAAAAGATTATACAGTGTAAAATGTTACGATTTTTTTAATTTATCCATTCGAAAATGAACTTTTGAAATGTTCAACTGCTAACTTACCCAACTCAATAATAGAATTATGTCACAGAGTTCTTAAATCCAGAAGAATATTACCAAAATTTAATAAAATATAGTTCAACAAAGTTATGCCTAAATTTAAAAAATATTTTTTTAAATCAACTTAAAATTCTTACGTGTGATAAAAATGATCAAATAAACTGGTCAAATCAATTTCCATTCTGAAACCATGTCAAACTGTCATTTCAACAATAAAAAAACAACAAAAAATCATTAAAAAAATTTTTTTTTTTGCTTTAATTTAATTTTTTATTATAAATTTTTCTTTAAATATTTAATTTATAATTATTTAATAAAAAAAAACCTTTTCTCTCTCTCTCTTTCTCTACTATGTATTTATTTCAACAAATATTTTAAAGCTTTCAAAATTATGTTGTTTTAATTTCAACAAGCAAAAAATATAAAAAAAAAACAGAAGAGTATTATATGCATATTGCAAATTTATTCGATTGAAAATGAGTAAGACAAAATTTCACAATAATTTACCTGTCTATAAAAAGAGACATTTGAGTAAAATTATAACATTATTATTAAACTCTTTAAAAAACCAAAATGAAATTTGAAAATAATGAAATTATCTGCTTGGATATAAGCAGTAGTACACCGTATAAAAAGAAAAAGTCAACTATTGATTTACTTACTTTAACAGGTGCCAAAGTATCGGGTATTCTTAATCGCAAGTCGAAATTATTAATCGTTGATCAACGACAAAATTTAGACTCGTATAAATTTCGAACGGCTTTTAAGCTCAATATACCAGTTGTTCATGTCGATTATTTTTTCAAGTTATTACTTGATAATGATTCAAGTGTTGATATTAAAGCCTATGTGATTAGAGATAATACTAATGATAAAAAATTCGAAAAAGGAATTATTTCTGCAGGTTTTTTATTAATTTAAAAAATTTTTTTAAATTTAAATTTTTTATTTTTATTTATTAAGTATGTGAAAAGAAAGAATTTGATCTTGGTAAAGTTAAGTGTTATTCGCCTGAAAATGATCCCTATTTGAATGAATTCGAATCGAGTGATTATCAAGTTATAAAATGGATTGTTTTTCATGTAAGTAAAACATATGTATTGAAAAATTTTTTTTTTCTCTTGATAATTTTTCAATTAGTTAATCTTAATTTCTAAGATAAAATTTCATCAATTATTCTTAAAAGATGTGTTAGTGAATTAGGAATATTAATAATAAATATGTAGTTTTACGTCAATATTCTTTCTAAAGCTATAATATTGAAATTTAAATTGACCATATTTTTCTAAAAAATAATTAAAGTGGTTTATTTAAAATTTAATTTTAACTAATTTCTAAAAAATAAATTTCAGCAGACTTGTTATTTCACATCAATAAATTTATTTTATCAGCATACAAAGGGCTAAAAAAGGCACAACAAAAAAAAAGATTTCTGATTTCGAAAAAACTAAAACCCACAATTTTTTCAGAATTTTTTCTTGTTTCAGAAATTGTATTATTCAATACGGACAAGATTAGGCAATTTTTTGCTTTTTTAACGAATTTTTTCCGCTTTAAATTTTTTTTTTTGGGAGAGAGTTTTATGCTCTTTCAGAAAATGTGCAATTCTTAAATTAAATATTTATAAATTGTTGATATTTTGCTTTGGAATAATACATACTTTTTAAAATTTCAGAAATTTAACTTTTCTAAAAATTTTGCTTTCCTAGATTTTCATTTGAGGTCAAAAACTATATCTGAAGATAGTGTGGAAGTTTTGCATTTCCGGAACCTTATCTCAGAAACTAGAAGTTTCGATATCGATATGCTAGCATGTCCTTGACAGTATAAATAAGGATTCTATTCTTTATAACTTCAGATCGATCCAACTTTACATTTTATGTACTTACTAAATAAACTAGTTAAACAATATATTTTTGAACATTTTCATTATTATTATAAAGGAGCTCAATGGAAATCGTGAGATTGTATTTGAGATAAATTCAAATTCAACTAAATACCGTCTAAGATGGGAAACAATTAAACAAAAAGTTGAAATAAAAACCTATTATTCAGATGACTCATACGAAATATACGAATTATTTCGTCACTTAACAAAGTCATTTATGAACCAAAAAATTTACAAATATGATAAAGTTCTATCGAATTCAAAACTAGGATCGATTCGATTACAAAATGAATACGTTAAATCTCTCGTTGAAAATTCATCACAAATATCAAATGAATTGGGCAATTTTTTTAATTATATTTGGACTGAATCAATCGGACATTTGGACAAAATATTTCAACCAAATAGAAAATTTTATGGACTCTCAAACGACAAATTAGACAAAGCTGAATTAATTCTATACAAACAAAAAGAAGAATTTAAAAAAATTCCCTCGGAAAGAATTGATTTATCAAAAGAATTCTATTCACTTTTACCATTTAGACCAAGTTATTTTAAACCGATAGTAATTCGTAAGAATTTAAACGATCAATTCGAATTAATTCAAGTCTTACGTGACATGATGAACATAGGCGAAGAGACAAATTGGAATTTAAGATCGTCTGTTAATTCCATATATCGTTCAATCGGTTGTTTCATAAATCCTACAACAAATGATGACATTAAAGAAAAAATTCTACAAAATCTAGACAATAATTTAGAATTATTAAACGTGTATGAAATAAGTCGACCTGGTGAAATTTTAAACTTTAATAGACAAAATTTAAATAACATTCAATTATTATATCATGGTAGTAAAGCATCGAATTTAGTTGGTATTTTATCACGTGGTTTATTGACACCAAAAAAAATTCTATCATCAGAAGAAACAGATATTTTAGAAATGCTCGGACATGGTATTTATTTTTCCGATAGTCTATCAACTAGTTTAAAATACGCATGGCCAAGTGAGTGTAAAAATACACAATTAATTCTAGTGTGTGAAGTAGCTTTGGGAAAATGTAAAGATCTATTTGATTTTGAGTTTGATTTAACACAAGCACCCGAGGGTTATAATAGTGTTCATGGCGTTAAAGCAACACCGGATACTCAATCAAAATTTGAAGATAGTGAATATTGTGTTTATAACACTGAACAATGTAGAATTAAATATTTATTGGAGGTCAAGGCTAAGGATAGCAAGTTGAAAAAGTATGGTAATTTATTACAAAATGAACAGGAAAATGTTTCAAATTGTATTCTAAATGAAAATATTGATTTAAATTTAATTAAAAAAAAACAAGCTAATTCAGAACTTAAGACTTTGAATGGTAAAAATTTACCATTAAAATCAGTACATGTAAGAGCTGAAATAATAGACATGGTTAGCAAGGTTGTTATTTTTCAAGAATATGAAAATAACGAGGATGAATCAATTGAGGCAGAATACTTATTTCCATTAAACGACACGGCAACTGTGTGCAATTTCGAAGCGTTTATTAATGATAAGCACATAGTTGGTGTTTGTAAAGAAAAAGAAATAGCTCGTAAAGAGTATAAAGAGGCTATTCAACAAGGTAAAGGTGCTTATTTAATAGACCAAGAGACTAGTGAAATATTCAAAGTTAACGTTGGTAATTTACCAGCAAAAGCTAAATGTGTTATTAAAATAACTTACATTTCCGAGCTGGAAATTAATAATGAACAAATTATATTTCGCTTACCGAGTAATGTATGCCAATGGAAATTATTAGAAGAGAGAGTAAAATTACAAGAAAGTGTTGTGTCAAAATTTATAAACAGAATGGGATTTATTAAAAAATCTTCATTTAAAGCTAATATTATAATGCCATTTGAAATAAGAGCTATTAAATGTTATACTCATGAATTGAGTATTAAAAAAACATCATGTCAAGCTGTTTTAGAAATAGGTGAAAAGATAAGTTCATTAGAAAATGATGATACTTTAATAATGGCTATTGAAATAGCGACTATACACATGCCTAGAATGTTTGTTGAAGATTATATAGATGAGGATAAAAATGAGAGTAGAGCTTGTATGGTTTCGTTTTATCCTGAATTCGATATGGGTGATAGATTAAAACAAGAAATACCAATCGTCAATTTTGTCATTGATTGTTCGAATTCTTTAAATGAGAATAATTTAATAATACAATCGAAAAAGCTCGCTTTAATCATGTTAAATTTATTGCCCAAAAATGCTTTATTTAACATGATTATTTTCGGTTCAGATTATCAAGAATTATTTCCATATCCACTAGAAGTAACTAATGAAAACATTGAGAAATGCAAGGAATTTATTTTTAAAAATGTCACAGCTAATAAAGGCAATACAGATTTGTTAAAATATTTACAAAAAGAGAATCTTTTAGATTTTCATAGAAATTATATTTTAATATCAGATGGTCATATGACAAGATCAAACGATTTAATTCGTTATTTGTCAACAGAGCAAAAAAATCGAATTTTTTCATGTAGTATTGGTAATTTAAGTAATAATAATTATTTACTTAAATTGATAGCCAATTTGACTAAATCAAATTATGCATTTTTTGACATGAGTGCTCAGAGTAAATGGCGCGAGAAAATACACGATTTAATGGATAAAATTCAACAACCACCAGCTATTAGTGATATTAAAATTGAATGGCAAAATTATCGTGATCAACATGACTCGGACTCTTTTGACTATTGTTATGCTCCGAAGAAAATTAATTGTTTATTTAATGGTAGACGAGTTGTCGCTTATGGTTTCATACCAAATTGTCAACAAGCTATTTTAAAAGCAACTATAAATGGATTCGAATATGAAACCATAGTCACGTGTCCAGAATTAATGATAACACGTGGTGATCTAATACATAAATTAACAGCTAAAAGTCTAATTGACGATTGGCAAAATGGGATTTTATGTCATGATGATAAAATTCAAAACGATTTGATCAAACAAAAACTCAAGCATAAAATTATAAATTTAAGTAAAAAGTTTAGTATTACGAGTGAATATACGAGTTTTATAGCCATTGAGGATAGAGATCCCAATGAAGTTTGTTCAGAACAAATTCAAGTTAGGGATTTATTAAATAAGGAAGATTTGAAAATTGATATCTTACCTTATATGGGCTATGAAAAGAATTCAATTAGTGATAAAAAATATGAATTTGACATAAATTCACTAAACTATTTTGAAAAGAAAAAATTATTTGATTTTTATTCAAAAAATGAGGAGTTTATAGACTCAAAAAAAATGCGATTGTTCATAGCTGAGGAATATAAGAATAGATGTATGATTAAAAAAGCCATTGAGATTTTAAGCTTAAATGAAAAAGATCAGGATATTGAAGATTTGATTGAATCTTATTCGAAAATTAAGCCTAAATTAATTATAAAAACATTAACGGGTAAGACAGTTCCTTGTGATGTGGGTGATTTAAATACAGTTGATGATTTAAAAAGGTTAATTGAAGAAAAAGAATGGATACCGTTTGATCAACAAAGACTTATTTTTAGTGGTAGACATTTAGAAGATTCGACATGTTTAAGTGAGTATAATTTAGAAGATGGTTCAAATGTTCATTTGGTTTTAAGACTACGGGGTGGTCCTGGAATTCCAGAGACAAAAATAAAGAAACCTTCTAAAACAATTTTAAGTCAACCTAGTGAGTCTTTGGAACTGAAAACATTAGAAGATGAAGATATTCGCTTGGATTCGGAAGCCGAAGAAATAGGAGGGAAAATGGAAGAAGAAGATGAAGAGGAATATGAAGGTGAAATGGAAGAAATTAAAGAAATGGAAGAACTAGTAGCAAAAGAACATTTTTTGATGCTTAAACATTCTGAAATTATCGAAACTTGCGAAGAAAATATGGACAAGATCGAAATGAAAAATCTAAATAACCAGAATAATAATAGCAATTTAAAAAGAAAAAGTAGACCTATAAATAATCAAGTTTCTGAGGAAAGTAAAATTACGCTACCTCCTCCGCCTCCTCCACCCCTTGCTCCTCAAGCTGATTCATATTTTTTCGGACTAAGTCCAAGTTATGCCTCATCGCCTCAAGCTCAACAACCACATTTAAAAAAAACAGAGGGATTTTCTTCCGCAATGAATTCAATTTCTTTTGGAGCAAGTCCAATTCAACAGCAGCAGCAGCAATCTCAACAACAGTTGTATATCAAAGAAGGACTTTTTTATTGTGCAATGCCACCTCCTAATCCGTCTCCAACTTCTTCATTTTGTCAAAATCAACAACTATCTCAAATGAATACATTTTCAAGAGAATCAAGTCTTTCTTCCGATGATTCTTTTGTGGCACCATGGTCATCAATGAGTTCAAAATCAATTTCAAATGACTTAATGTTAGAAGAAGAATGTAATTCAAATAAATCATTTCGATTAAGAAAGGCAAGACGACTTTCTAAAGATCGATCAAGGTCAGAAATGGATGTGATCTCGATTAGTGATGAGATTCAAACTGATTTAAATCAACCTAAAAAGTTTAAAATAATCGACACAAGAACCCTAAATGAATTTTTAAAAGAAAATTTATTTAACAAAGCAAAATTTTTAACTTTTAAGGATATACGCTCACTCGATTTTGAACAATTTGAAAGATTAGAATTAAAATTTAGAATAAATAATTATGAATTTGATTTAAATGGTGTTATTGAGTTTTTAAATTTAATGGGCTTGAGATCATTTGGTGAAGAAATGTCTAAACAAATTAAGGAAATGATTTACAAGTTGATAATTTTGGTCTTGTTTGGCAAAATTTTATTAGGCGAATCAGATTATAAAATAGGAACGTTAGATCAAGTAAAATCAAGTTTATTAAATAGTGTTAATTTTAGAAATCTAAAAGATTTGTCTGGACTCGAGTTAAAAATGTTTATCTCATCAAGCGTCGATTATGTTCTGAGAATTCAAACTAAATATCCGAATGTTTGTGATAGTTTAGAATTAGGAAGAAATTGGGATAGAGTATTGAGCAATTGGTTTTCTAGAGAATAATTTTTTTATTTTCTAATTTAATTTATTGAATTTTAAATTTTTCAAAATTTGTGCTTTTTAGTTTAGTAAAAATTCACAATTTTTTTTTTAACAAACAAATAAAATAGTATTTTTATTTTAATTTATTAACATTAAAAATCCAATAAAAAAAGCTCAAAAGTGCAGCACTTGCTTCGAAGAAAAGACGTGAGCGTTACCGTGATAAAAATTTAATATTTTATGACGAATTTTTTACATATTTGTGATATATCTTATTCACTTTTTTTCAACTAAAATGAAAGCTTATTTTCTTTATTAAAATCTAGGCTTTTAAATAATTTAAGCTTTAAATGGAAATTACAAATTAACATCATAAATTTACCTAACACTTATGGTGACCGTAACGCTCACGCCTTTAATTCGAAGCATGTGCTGTATTATAGATCTAATTTTTCCACAAATCAAGCTTGAATAATCCTTTACAGAGACAAAAGCTTTTTTTCTACTTTTGATATGGAGATTTTTTTTATATGAACAAAAAAATCTCCTTGAAAAAAAACCTTCCATATAATAATAAGATGAAAAAAGTTTTTTTATTTGAATTAAATTTTAATGGAAAAATCGATATGAAAAAATCGCAAGAGAGAGATTTATTTTTTAACAAAAATAATAGTCCATAAAATTTAGAACATATTATTTTTCAACATTTAAAATGACCGCCTTTAGCTTTAATACAGCCAGCCACACGTTCATGTTTATTTTCTTTTTTACTTCACTAGGAACTTTCAACAATTCATCAAAAAGAACGCTTTTTAAATACTCTATTGACTTAATCTTTGTATTCACCATTTTATGGTCTACATATGGCCAAAAATTCTCCATTTAATTAATTAAGATCAGGTGATTTGGGCACTAATGGATGACCTATATTTGTTTTTCTTAAAACCATTTCTTACCCCTATCTTGCTGAAAAACCAATCTTGAAATTTATTTAAATTATATCATGAAATTACGAATTACGAATTTATAAAAAATTAAAAATAATAAATAGTAATAAAACTTTATTTTGTCTAATTTGAGAATTTTTTTCTCAATGAGACATTAAAACTTCTCACAAGAAAAAAACATTTATTCTTAATTCAAATTTTTTTAGAAATATTTTGGCAAAGAAAATTAGAAGTCGTTTCAAAACCTTGTTTCGTATGGACTCATCAAAAAAATGTACTCGAGTTGAATGGAACCTTTTTTCTTCATTTTCTTCTTTTCTTAAACACGACTCTACATTTTTTTAACAACTAATTTTAAAGCATAGATTAAAAATAAATTATTTTTCAACATAAAAACTAAATGACTTTTTCTTAATAAAATAATATAAGTTAAACTTTTTATAAAATTTCGACAACAACTTGAGTTATTTCGTAACCAAAAAACAATTTAAAAACGCGAATTAATTTTATTTAAATGGAAAAAAAAAGTAAAATAAATCAAATTTTAATTAAAAAATGGCCGAAAAAAATGACTCAGACGATTTGAAAATGCCAGAAAAGCTTACCTTAGAAAATTTTGACAAATTTTTTGATGGTTTTTCAAATTTCCTTTATTAAATTCCTAATTTAATTTAATTGTTTATATTTTTTAAAAGAATTGAATAAAAGATTTATTGAAAAATTATCCGCTGCTTTCGGGCCTGGTATACAAGAGCCACAAAGTCTTGAAGAACGTCTTCAATTAAAAAAGATTAATTCTTTTGATTTAAAAGGCGTCGCTGACTATCTTAAGAAATGTAAAAATATTATTCTAATTAATGGCGCAGGTTTAAGTACATGTATGCCTTTATTTTTTTTTATATAAAATAATTTATCAATAAATTATTATAAATTTAAGCTGCAGGAATTCCTGATTTTAGAAGTCCTGGATCAGGTCTCTATGCTCAAATGGAAAAGCTTGGACTTCCTCAGAACGTAAGACCAGAGGACATATTTAGCTTTGATTATTTTCAAAAAGATCCACGGCCATTTAACGCTCGTATGAAATGGTTTTTTCAACTAGTTAAAGATCCATCTTTATCGCATTATTTCCAAAGTATTCTAGTTCAAAAAGGCAAAGTCAAAAGAGTTTATACTCAAAATATAGACTGTTTAGAGTCGAAAGCTGGTATATCAGAAGATAAACTAATTGAGGGACATGGTAATATTAAAAATGGACATTGTATTAAATGTAATTCTAAGTATAAATTTGAATGGATGGTTAAAACTTTGGATAAGAGTGATTTAATGAAGTGTGAAAAATGTGATGATGGTTTAGTTCGACCAGATATAGTTATGTTTGGCGAATCGATGCCTAAAGAATTTAATCAATATGAGACAGATTTAAAAGATTGTGATTGCTTAATTGTAACTGGCACTAGTTTAAAAGTAGCACCGTTTTCTAATTTACCTAAAAGTGTACCACCAGGTTGTCCTCGAATTTTAATTAATAGAGATCTAGTCGGAGTTTGGCAAGATAGTTATGAAAATAAAGAAATGAATTATCGAGATGTAGCATTACTTGGCTCATGTGATGAAATTTATTTAAATTTAGCTGATCTTTTAGGCTTTAGAAAAGAGCTAGATCAGTGTGTAAATAAAGATAAAAAGAGCACAAGATTAGTTAGAAATCAATCACCAGTTAAGACAAGAATAGTAAATGCAAGAAAAAGATCTCCATTAAAATCTAGGCAAACTACTACGACTAATAGACCTCATTTGAGTCAAATTAAAAAAAAATTATAGTTTTTATTACGCAGTTTTTCGTTTTTAAAAATAAAATTTTTTTATCTTATCTTAAGAATATGAAAAATAAAATAATTAATTAACAAGGTTTAAGATATTTTATTTTCAAGAGGTGACCCATTTAAGTACGGCTACATAAAAATTTAAATCAATTTGCAATTTTTTTTTGAAAAAAAATTGAAAATTGAAATTTTTATGTAGCATTTAAGTACTAATCGAACTCGATATTGCTTAACTTCGATGATCGGACGAGAATCAGTGCATTCAACGTGATAAAGTCCTAGACATTTATATACTTTTCAATTTAAATTAAGAAAAAAAAAGTTAATGCGAGTAAAAAAGTGCACTGGCCGGGAATCGAACCCGGGCCGCCCGCGTGGCAGGCGAGCATTCTACCACTGAACCACCAGTGCTTGTTTTTAAAAATTAAATATTGTAAACTTTTAAAGTTTTATAAAAGTAGAATTTTATTAATTTGAATTTTGTTTTAGTTTTTGCGAATTTCTGACTTGAAAATAAAATAATAACTTGGATTTGAAGATAAGTTTTATTTAAAGACAAACAGCTTTTAATTCATTTATAACATTAAAAATTTGGCTATTTTCTTCTTCTGAACCAAACTTTTAAAACATCATTTGCTTCTTTCAAATAATTAATTGATTCGTTGCATTCATCACCAGTATTCGTTAATTTGACTATTTTGAGCAATAATAAACCGATTGACGGATGATTATGTGGCAAGAATAATCTTCATTTTTTAAAAATAAAAAATTAAATTATTTAAATTTCGTCAATGTCGAATACTTGTGTTTTTTTCCGAATAGACTGAACAAACTGGACAAAATAAAAATTAGATACCTACTGTCACATTTGAAAAAAAACTCTTTTTTTTCTAAATTTTGAAAAAAAAAAAGAATTTTTTTTGAGAAAAATTTTTAATACAAAACTTTAAATAAATAATTTGATCAATTGGGTCTACCAAATCACCACACACAAAAGACGTTTCAACACACTTTAAAAAACTGGATGCACTATAGAACCTCCCCTAACGCCAAATCAGAAAAAGGCATAAATTGATTTTATTGATCGATTTATTGAACCTTTCCTAACTCAAAATCTAGAAAAATTATATACCAGCTTGTAGATCTCAACGAGCTGATCACGAATATATATAATTATCGCTAGTCGGATCTTCCATTCAAAAGTTATTGTTCTAGAAAGTTTTTAAAAAAATTAAAAATGTAATTATATTAAAATGATTATTTAATTATTGAGAGAAATTTTTAATATCGTAAAATGTTTTTTTTAATTGATTTTTTTAATGTTTTTATTCTCTCCGACAAAAATATTCACACATAAGTGATTCCAGATTTTTTTTTCATACACTGTTTTCAATAATTTTTATTTAACGGACTCCAATTAAATTTTTCTTTAAAGATAATTCTTGAGAATTTAGATAAAAAAATAAAGTATTTTTCTTTATTCAATACCTTCTCTAAACACTCCCCAACCCTCATATGACTAATTAGGGCTAATTTTAGGGTTAGAATTGTTTTAATAAAATTTTAAAAAAGTTTTTAAGGATTAAGGTTGGGGAGTGTTTAGGGAAGGTATTGAATAAAGAAAAATATTTTATTTTTTTATCTAAATTCTCAAGAATTATCTTTAAAGAAAAATTTAATTGGAGTCCGTTAAATAAAAATTATTAAAAACAGTTACTTTATCTAAATTTGATCCAAAAAAATGTTTAATTACGAGAGAGTATTTAGATATTCTCTATAAAATATCTAAGAATTCATTGACTGGGAGCTTCTCAGCTCACTGGGTTTGACAAGAATTAAAAGTAAAATCGGGTTTCAGCCTAAAATCGGGTTAATTCAAGGAATTTCATTATTTTCGAAATTAATTTTTTTTATTACATACTATCTTGGTCGTTCATTTTTTGGGAAAATGAATATTTATGAATATTCAAAAGTATTCATTTGTATTCACGTGAATTCTTTTGAATGTTCTTGATCGTTATTGAATGTTTATAAATAAATTTGAAAAGAAATGAATTTTTATTTTCGGAAAAAAAGAATAGCAAGGAAAGTACCTTTTTTCAAAAAAATCAAATTATTTTTAAAACAAATCGTCTGGAATTTTTTTTTAATTTCACAAATTTTATGTTCACTCTAGTCTGATTAAGAATATATTCAATCGACTTTAGTTTAAGGCTAAAATTTCTTTAAAAACTCCATTTTCTAAATAAAATCTTTGAGTAAAAATTGATTTTTTAGTATAACCAAACAATACAACTCTAGAGAAATTAAATTAAACAAAAAAGTGTTCGTTCATTCCAAATTATTTTTGTTTATTTAAAAAATAGCCGCAAGGCCAGCTGCTTGAAGGTTTAGCGCCCTTCTTTCAGCAATTCCAAATTATGATTTTAAAATTGTTTTTCTAATGTAATCTTAATTTTAAAAAAATTTTAAAATGAACCCTCTATAATCGGACAAATTTTTTTTACCGAAAAGAATATGACAACCAAAATTTATCTTAAAAAAAGATATTTAAATCGGAAAATAAATTTTAATAACAAAAAGGTTCTTGGCGAGAGCTGACTGAGATTTCGAAAATTATCAACTTCCAGGCGTAGGTAAATTTTAAGCACTTAAAAGTACTTTAAGCATCGAACAAAATATTGTGACCACGTAAAAAATCTTAACTCGAAAACCAAAAAATTAGAGCAATCCTATTTAATGTCTCATAGATTTTATTTTTCTTGATTTCATGAATGAACTTTAAATCAAAATACATGTCACTCTATGAATTAAAATACGAGAAATCTAATGGCTCTAAAATCACTTTAAAATTTTAATCTTATCGAGAGTTATACGGGTTCAAAAAAATGCATCAGTTGTTTTTCAAAAAGCTACCATAAGCTGTGTGATATGAATTTTTCCATTTTTTTTTTGGAACTTATCATAGATTTTGACGAGAAATTCAAAAATTTTATCAATTTTTTGATATCTCGAACAATGGGCAAGCGGTACGTTAAGGGCTAATAAGACTTATGGATTTAAAAAAAAAAGAATTTGTAAAATTTTTGCAGCATCTAAAAAAACAGGAAAAGTAATTTTTTTTAAGGAGCTTTTTTTCCAGAACTGACTATTATGTTGAGTTAAAAATATATAACAAATTTCAAAAATTGAAATGAGGGAATCGAAATGAACTTAACAGCCCCATCACTTCCTAAATTTTTTCTAAAATTTGATCTAAATTAGGATGAAAATGAAAAAAGCTCGATAAAAATAGAATCTCTCGCTATAAGACCGACTTAAACGCCCAGGACATTCTGACGAGTCTTCGGTTCTTCCCTAAATAATTTTTTAAATAACAATTTCGCTTAGGAAAAAAAACTTAAGCACTACCTAGTTAATGCCATAAACAGAAGAATTAAAGAACAAAGAGCCAGATTTATAGTTTTAAAAGTAATTCAAAATTAGTTTTTATCAAATTTTACTAATCAAATAATGGCTGATTTTAATTTTTCCGACTTTTTTTATTCAGTTACTTATTCAAGTTTTTTTCTAATGTTTAGACTCAATCTTTGACCAAAAATTCAAAACAAGATTTTACTATGTAAAAAATTAATTATTGGATTTAAGCAAACTGATTTAAAAAATTATTGTAAGTGTTTAGTCATTAGTCGTTTAGTGGCATTATGTAGACCATTATCTGAACATGGTTATTCAATTTGTGAAAAATTTTTCTTTTATGTGACCATTGATAGGTCACTTATATCCTTGATCACATAAATGGGACAAGTGCTGGTCAACAAATGAGCAAAGTGATATTGGCCACATATTTCATGACCACCTTATCACATAACGTGGCAGACCCTTATTTTAGTATCTTAGAGGTGAAAATACTCTAAAAAAATTATTTTAATATTAAAAAGTATTAAAATAATTATTAATTTATAAAGGAGTTTGAAAATTTTTAAAATATTTTTATAATTAACGATAAATCACTTCTTTAATCCAGTCTAAATAAAACTAGATTCAAAAGAAATCACATGATTTTTCTTTATTATAATTTATTCAAAATCTCTAAAATTAAGTTTATAAAAAAATTTTTTGAAACTTTTTTACAAAATTTTTTTGGTATCGTTGATAAAGTAGTTGATTTTCGAATTGATCTTATTAAAAAACAGTTCGTCAGATTACTAATATCTTTTTTGATTAAGAGAAATTATTAAATCTTCTTTCAAATGAGCCATTAGACTTCGTTAGAATATTGGTCTTTCTTTTGATTTTTTAATCCTAAAAAATTCAACTATTTTTTTAATTTTTCTTTAAAATAATTTTTTTACTATCTTATCTGTAACTTTTTGTTGTGATTACTCAAGATCGAAATTTTGTTTTAAAATCGATTTGATTAAAGTCTGACCTGATGATAATCGCAAAAGTCAGATTAAATATTTTACAAAATAAACATAACAATAATCTTAATTTTTAGGTTGAAAATAAATTAGCCAAAAATTATCTATAATAAATGCCTTAATTACAATATTATTTTTCTGAAATATATTACCAACATGTTTGTCTTTTTGAATTTTATTGATTTTCATCAAGTAATTTTTGGGCGTTTTATGTTTGTTATGTTCTTGTAAAATGTTAAATAGAAAAAAAAAACTTGCATATTGCAATTTTGTTTCAATTGAAAATGAGTTACACAAAATTTCACAATAATTTACCTGTCTATAAAAAGAGACATTTGAGTAAAATTATAACATTAATAAACTCCTTATTTAAAAAAAATGAAATTTGAAAATAATGAAATAATCTGCTTAGATATAAGCAGTAGTACACCATATAAGAAGAAAAAATCAATTATTGATTTACTTAGTTTAACAGGTGCTAAAGTATCGGGTATTCTTAATCGCAAGTCTAAATTATTAGTCATTGATAATAGACAAAATTTAGACTCGTCGTACAAATGTCGTACGGCTTTTAAGCTTAATATACCAGTTGTTCATGTCGACTATTTTTACAAGTTATTACTTGACGATAACGACACATGTGTGAACATCAAGGATTATGTGATTAGAGATAATACGAATGAAAAAAAATTTGAAAAAGGAATCATTACTACAGGTTTTTTATTTAAGAAGAAAATTTTAAAAATTTTTAAAAATTTTTTTTCTTGTTGTTGAAAGAAAAAGTATGTGAAAAAAAAGAATTTGATCTGAGTAAATTAAAGTGTTATTCACTGGAAAGTGATCCCTATTTGAGTGAATTTGAATCGAGTGATTATCAAGTTATAAAATGGATTGTTTTTCATGTAAGTAAATTTTAAAATTTATTTGATTCGAAAGATAGATGTATTTTTTTGTTGTCATCAAAAACTTTAAACAAATTTGTTTCAGTTTTTTTTTCACATGAAATCTGTTTGAAAATTCAACGAAAAAATATGACAACTTTTTTTTTTAATTTTATTTTTTCGATTGGGTGGATCGAATGACTTATTACAAAAAGAAAAAATCAGTGAAAAAATTAGTAATATTAAAAATGAGAATAAGAAAAATAGTAAAATTGGAACTTGTGAATCAATTAAATACTGCCTAGATAAATTAGAATAAAGAATGAATCTACTTAAATTATTAGGAAAGGTTTACTTACATGTTTTTAGTTTTTTTTTTATCTTATTTTCTTTTAAAAGAAGAGGAAGGGTCGAGGAAGAGGAAAAAAAACAATCGTACAAGTTATTTTTAATTTGTACTGTATTGATGGATCCAGAGGTCGTAAGACTTGGTAAATTTTGAAAAGACCGAGTGACGGTATCTTAGTGAGCGATTTTTTTAAGTGTTAGTCGTAGTTTGAACTAGAGTCGAAACTTATAAAAAGCCAGATCTTAGTTCGAGCTTTTCGAGCAAAATTTTTTATATTATTAAAGAAGAAATTTCGTTTATTTCTATTCACTCATTTCAATTCAGCATTTTAATTGCTATTTTTTACGGAATAAATTTTTATTTAAGTTAAAATTGCTACAATTTGTAACATTTTTGATACATCCAATAAAACAGAAAAAAATTTTTTTTTCTAATGGAACAATTTTTTGCAGAACTGACTATGTTGAGTTAGTTTGACTTAATAAGAATTCATGTTCTCATTAAAATGGTATCGTAATGTTTATTCTAAAAATAATTTTTTTAAGCATTTTTCAAATCCATCACTCGGGACTTTTTTTCTGATGATAGACAAGTTATAACAAATTGAACGAATTGAAATTAACTTCACAGCTCCAGAAAAATTTTTTTTTTTGGTTTTAAAAAAATTAATTAGTCTTTGGTTTTGTCAGTTTTCTGAAAAAAAATAAAAAACTGTAAAAATTCGGCGACTTGAGTCAATTGAGTAAACTGAATTATGCTCGAATTCGACAAATTTCAAATTTTTATTTAAAAAGTAAATTTTTAAATTAATGTTATCCATAGTTTTGTATTAAAAAAAAATTGCCTTGGTGTTTTCTATAGAAAATTAATGACAAAATTTCTATCTTCTGGAGTAAACAATCAACAATCAACAATAAACTTAATTTACTTAGCTATTTTATTCTGAAGGAACTCAATGGAAATCGTGAGATTGTATTTGAGATAAATTCAAACTCAACGAAATACCGCTTAAGATCTGAAACAACAAAACTAAAAGCTGTAACTCAAATAAAAACATACTATTCAAATGACTCATACGAAATATACGAATTATTTCGTCACTTAACAAAGTCATTTGTGAATGAAAAATTTTACAAATATGATAAAGTTCTATCGAATTCAAAACTCGGATCGATTCGATTACAAAATGAATACGTCAGATCTCTCATTGAAAATTCATCACAAATATCAAATGAATTGGGCAATTTTTTAAATTATATTTGGACTGAATCAATCGGACATTTGGACAAAATATTTCAACCAAATAGAAAATTCTATGGACTTTCAAATGAAAAATTAGACAAAGCTGAATTAATTCTATACAAACAAAAAGAAGAATTTAAAAAAATTCCCTCGGAAAGAATTGATTTATCAAAAGAATTCTATTCACTTTTACCATTTAGACCAAGTTATTTTAAACCGATAGTAATTCGTAAGAATTTAAACGATCATTTCGAATTAATTCAAGTCTTACGTGACATGATGAACATAGGCGAAGAGACAAATTGGAATTTAAGATCTTCTGTTAATTCCATATATCGTTCAATCGGTTGTTTCATAAATCCGACAACAAATAATGACATTAAAGAAAAAATTCTACAAAATCTAGACAATAATTTAGAATTATTAAACGTGTATGAAATAAGTCGACCTGGTGAAATTTTAAACTTTAATAGACAAAATTTAAATAACATTCAATTATTATATCATGGTAGTAAAGCGTCGAATTTAGTTGGTATTTTATCACGTGGTTTATTGACACCGAAAAAAATTCTATCATCAGAAGGATCAGATATTTTAGAAATGCTCGGACACGGTATTTATTTTTCCGATAGTCTATCAACTAGTTTAAAATACGCATGGCCAAGTGAGTGTAAAAATACACAATTAATTCTAGTGTGTGAAGTGGCTTTGGGAAAATGTAAAGATCTATTTGATTTTGAGTTTGATTTAACACAAGCACCCGAGGGTTATAATAGTGTTCATGGCGTTAAAGCAACACCGGATACTCAATCAAAATTTGAAGATAGTGAATATTGTGTTTATAACACTGAACAATGTAGAATTAAATATTTATTAGAGGTCAAGGCTAAGGATAGCAAGTTGAAAAAGTATGGTAATTTATTACAAAATGAACAGGAAAATGTTTCAAATTGTATTCTAAATGAAAATATTGATTTAAATTTAATTAAAAAAAAACAAGCTAATTCAGAACTTAAGACTTTGAATGGTAAAAATTTACCATTAAAATCAGTACATGTAAGAGCTGAAATAATAGACATGGTTAGCAAGGTTGTTATTTTTCAAGAATATGAAAATAACGAGGATGAATCAATTGAGGCAGAATACTTATTTCCATTAAACGATACGGCAACTGTGTGTAATTTCGAAGCGTTTATTAATGATAAGCACATAGTTGGTGTTTGTAAAGAAAAAGAAATAGCTCGTAAAGAGTATAAAGAGGCTATTCAACAAGGTAAAGGTGCTTATTTAATAGACCAAGAGACTAGTGAAATATTCAAAGTTAACGTTGGTAATTTACCAGCAAAAGCTAAATGTGTTATCAAAATAACTTACATTTCCGAGCTGGAAATTAATAATGAACAAATTATATTTCGCTTACCGAGTAATGTATGCCAATGGAAATTATTAGAAGAGAGAGTAAAATTACAAGAGAGTGTTGTGTCAAAATTTATAAACAGAATGGGATTTATTAAAAAATCTTCATTTAAAGCTAATATTATAATGCCATTTGAAATAAGAGCTATTAAATGTTATACTCATGAATTGAATATTAAAAAAACATCATGTCAAGCTGTTTTAGAAATGGGTGAAAAGATAAGTTCATTAGAAAATGATGATACTTTAATAATAGCTATTGAAATAGCGACTATACACATGCCTAGAATGTTTGTTGAAGATTATATAGATGAGGATAAAAATGAGAGTAGAGCTTGTATGGTTTCGTTTTATCCTGAATTCGATATGGGTGATAGATTAAAACAAGAAATACCAATAGTCAATTTTGTTATTGATTGTTCGAATTCTTTAAATGAGAATAATTTGATAATACAATCGAAAAAACTCGCTTTAATCATGTTAAATTTATTGCCCAAAAATGCTTTATTTAACATGATTATTTTCGGTTCCGATTACCAAGAATTATTTCCATATCCTCTAGCAGTAACTAATGAAAACATTGAAAAATGCAAGGAATTTATTTTCAAAAGCATAACAGCTAATAAAGGAAATACAGATTTGTTAAGATATTTACAAAAAGAGAATCTTTTAGATTTTCAAAGAAATTATATTTTAATATCAGATGGTCATATGACAAGATCAAACGATTTAATTCGTTATTTGTCAACAGAGCAAAAAAATCGAATTTTTTCATGTAGTATTGGTAATTTAAGTAATAATAATTATTTACTTAAATTGATAGCCAATTTGACTAAATCAAATTATGCATTTTTTGACATGAGTGCTCAGAGTAAATGGCGCGAGAAAATACACGATTTAATGGATAAAATTCAACAACCACCAGCTATTAGTAATATTAAAATTGAATGGCAAAATTATCGTGATCAACATGACTCGGACTCTTTTGACTATTGTTATGCTCCGAATAAAATTAATTGTTTATTTAATGGTAGACGAGTAGTCGCCTATGGTTTCATACCAAATTGTCAACAAGCTATTTTAAAAGCAACTATAAATGGATTTGAATATGAAACCATGGTCACGTGTCCAGAATTAATGATAACACGTGGTGATCTAATACATAAATTAACAGCTAAAAGTCTAATTGACGATTGGCAAAATGGGATTTTATGTCATGATGATAAAATTCAAAACGATTTGATCAAACAAAAACTCAAGCATAAAATTATAAATTTAAGTAAAAAGTTTAGTATTACGAGTGAATATACGAGTTTTATAGCCATTGAGGATAGGGAACCCAATGAAATTTGTGCGAATCAAATTCAAGTTAGGGATTTATTAGATAAAGAAGATTTAAAAATTGATATACTACCTTATATGGGCTATGAAAAAAATTCTCTTACTGAAAAAAATAATGAAATTCACTTTGAGTCTCTAAGTTTTTATGATAAAAATTATTTATTTGATTTTTATTCAAAAAATGAGGATCTTATTATGTCAAATAGAGAACGATTATTTTTAGCTGACGAATATAAGAACAGATGTATGATTAAAAAAGCCATTGAGATCTTAAGCTTATGCGAAAAGAATCAAGATATTGACGATTTAGTTGAGTCTTACTCGAAACTTAAACCAAAATTGGTTATAAAAATGTTAACTGGTAAGACAATTTCTTGTGAAGTAGGTGACTTGAATACAGTTGATGATTTAAAAAAGTTAATACAAGATAAAGAATGGATACCGATTGATCAGCAAAGACTTATTTTTAATGCTAAACAATTAGAAGATTCGACATGTTTAAGTGAATATAATTTAGAAGATGGTTCAAGTATTTTTTTAGTTTTAAAATTACGTGGTGGGCCTGAAATCCGTACGAAAAAGATTTTTAACTTTTCTAAACCAACTTTAAGTCAACCCAGAGAGTTTATTGAATCAGAATCATTAGAAGATGAAGATAAACATTTTAGCTGTGATGAAGACTTAGAGATAGGAGAATTTGAAGAAGAAGATAAACATTTTAGCTGTGATGAAGACTTAGAGATAGGAGAATTTGAAGAAGAAGATAAACATTTTAGCTGTGATGAAGACTTAGAGATAGGAGAATTTGAAGAAGAAGATAATCAAGTTAAAGAAATTGAAAAAAATTTAGAACGATTAGAAAAAGATTTAGAAATTAATAAAACTAGTGAAATAAAAAAGGAGGAAATCAAAATGAACAATTTAAACAATCAGAATAATACGAATTTAAAAAGTAAAGAGAAATGTTTAAATAATCAAGTTTTAAAAGAATGTGAAAAAACGCTACTTCCTCCTCCTCCTCCTCCCCCTAAAGCTATTCCGTCTATATTTGGAGCCAGTCAACAGCTAGCATTTCCAGCTCAACAACAACAATTGAAAAGAAATAAAGGTTTTTCTCAAAATCAAGTTTTAGAAAACTTAGCAATGCCATCTCCTTCTTCTTCACCATTTCCACCTGCTTCATTTTGTTTTGGAACTAGTAAAATACAACAACAAAATTTCAAGCAGTTTCAACAAATGGGTTACTCTTCAATGCCTTCTGCTAGTCAGCTCAGTTCAAGCATTTTTTTAAATGCCTCTTTTATAGAGCCACAGTCTTTAATTTCACGAATAACTAGGGATAATCTGAGTAATAAACAACAGTCACAATGTGATTCAGGAAAATCAAATGAAAGTTTATTTAGCAACAATTCAGAAAAAG
The DNA here is from genome assembly GCA_002922825.1 of Brachionus calyciflorus. Lineage (NCBI taxonomy): Eukaryota > Metazoa > Rotifera > Eurotatoria > Ploima > Brachionidae > Brachionus > Brachionus calyciflorus. Next base: position 63,466 of record NTPY01000347.1, on the reverse strand, counting down.
GAATGATATTAGAAGAAAGTTTATCAAGTTCTAAATTTATTTCTAATGCTTTTTGTACAGATGAACCTGAAAAAACAATACGATTTAGAAGAACTACAAAAAAACTTTCAATTAGTCGATCAAGGATGGAAAGAGAAATATCCAATGAAAATGATTCAAATCAGAATAGTTTATTGTTGAATCAGTCGAAAAATATTAAAATAATAAATACCAAAACCCTAAATGAATATTTAAATGAAAATTTATCAATCAAAGCAAGATTTTTATCTTTAGAAGATATAGACGCAGTCGATTTGGATCAATTTGCGAGACTTGATTTAAAATTTCGAATAAAGAATAGTGAATTTGATTTGAACGGTGTATTGGAGTTTTTAAATTTGATGGGCTTGAGATCATTTGGTGAAGAAATGGCCAAGCAAATTAAAGAAATGATTTACAAGTTGATAATTTTGGTCTTGTTTAGCAAAATTTTATTGGGTGAGTCAGATGTTAAATTAGAAAATTTAGATCAAATGAAAACAAGCTTGTTTGAATGTTGTAATTTACGTTTTTCCTTTAGACCGGAGATCGAAAAATTCATCAGATCAAGCATTGAATATGTTGAGAAAATTCAAATTAAATATCCAAATGTTTGTGATAGTTTAGAATTAGGAAGAAATTGGAATAAAGTATTAAGCAGTTGGTTTTTTTGAAAATAATTTTCTAAATTTTTAATTTTGAAAATTTATAGCATTCAAATTCTTTATGTTTTGTTGCTTTTTTAGTTTATCAAATAAAATTTTTAAAAAATATCTTTGTTTCAATTTTTTAATTTCCACAAACGAATATAATTCTAAATAATTATCGGCTGCTTTTGCACCTGGAATTCAAGAGCCCGAAAGTCTTGAAGAGCGTCTCAAGTTAAAAAGAATAAATTTTTTTATTTTGAGAGGGGTCGCTGAATATCTCAAAAAATGTAAAAATATTATTTTAATTAACGGTGCCGGTCTTAGTACATGTATGACTGTTTTTTAGATTCAAAAATATTTCAATCAATAAATTATTTTAATTTTATTCTAAATTTTAAGTCGCAGGTTTACCTGAAGCTTTAGAAGTCCTATGCTCATATGGATGTGCTTTGACTTAACGTTAGGGCAAAGGGCATATTTAGACTTTATTCTAAAGGACCCTCGACCATTTAATGAAATAGTTTTTTCAACAAGCTAAAAATCCTTCTCTATCACATTATATCCAAAGTATCTCGGTACAAAAAGACAAAGTCAAAAGAGTTTATACTCCAAATATAGACTGCTTGGAAACTAAAAAAATTTAAAACGGGCCGAGGGTTTTTTAAACCCGTCATTAAAAAGTGCAACTGCGACTCCTTGCACCCCTCCCGCCGTTAGGAAGAGAATAAACAGTCCACCCAATTCTTCAACGCCGCCTTCTTCAAAAAAATCAGCCAATAAGAAAAAGTGTCAAATTCAAAGATGTAATCAAAATAAATCCAACTTTACTTGTAATGGCTGCTAAAAGCTTCTTGTGGGCCATGTCTGCATGAAATGGTTTTAAAAGCATTGTGTCTAAGTTGACGATTAGAACACTTGGTATTCCCAAGCGACCACTTTCTCGTCAAAGTAATAACCGGGCTCAATTTTGCTTAACTTCGGTGATCGACCGAGAATCGGTGCATTACAAGTGATCACTCATTTATTCTCCTATTTAAATTTTTAGAGAAAATTAAAAAAAATTTTTAAAATTGAAATAAATCTTTATTTTGCCGAATTTTGTTTACCTTTTTCAGAATTTTCGACTATAAAATAAAAAAATGAAAAATTAAATAAATTCGCAATTACTAAAAAGGGAGTTTTTAAGAAATATCCTTGGTTTTCAAATTTTAATTTTTTAAAAATTTTTTTTTTATTTGGGTGAAACTTTTTTGTGTCAGGAGTGGGGACTTGAACCCGGACCTTTGAATCAACTAGGGTCGCTAATTAATTCAAAATCCCAGGTCCCCCATCCAACGACTCGAACCATTGGGCCATCACCGGCCTTAATTTTTTTAAAACTCTTTCAAAAATGTAGAAATGTAAAACATTTACAATAAATTACATTTTGCCAAAAATGCCTGAAGTGAATTTCTGAATTGTATTAATTTGTTAGTTGAATTAACTATTAATTATTTAAATACTAATTAATTTTTAATTCAATAATATTTGAAAGGGCTCACGGCTTTCAACACTTTATTCACACCTGTCAGGTTTTCAACATTTTTTTTTCTTTCTTTAGCCGCTTTAAAAAAAGGTCCAAAAATAATCGAGAAAAAGTGTAAAAAAATTGTTGAAAGATTGGTAATTATAATAATAATTATAAAAAATTTAAATATTGCAAACCAAAGAATTGAATAATTTTTTGATTCAATTTCAAAAAATAATTATGCAAACAAATTACACAATTATACCAACATCAAGAAGTGGACACTACTTATTTTACCAAAAACATCTCTTTTATAAAGTAAAACCAAAAAATCCTGTGACAGGAATAACGACTTGGCGATGTCGCCGTTATCATAATGAAAATGTAAAATGTAAAGCTTTTTTAAAAGCAAACGATGAAATTGTTTTAAGTTTGACAAATGAACATGAAAAACATGATGAAGTAGGTCAATTTGAAACAGTTATGCTTTCAGCAAAACAAGAAATTAAGGAAAAAATAAGTACGGTGAGAGTCCCAGTTAAAATGTTATTTTAAGAAACTATTTGTAAAACAATTGAGAAAAATAATTTTACGTGAAGTGAAGCTGCAAAATTCGTACCAAAATTTAAAAATATAGAAAAAAATTTATACAAACAAAAGCATTTAAATGAAATAAAAAAAAATAAATTGCCAAAAAATTTGTACGAAATAACCTGCGAAGACGAATACGAAATATATAAATTAACCACCGATAAGAAACGTTTTTTGCTATTTGATTTAAAAGATCAGTCAAATGACGATCGAATCTTATGTTTTTCATCAGATGCCAACTCCAAATTTTGAGTAAATGTCAAAGATGGCATGTTGATGGGACTTTCAAAGCTGCTCCAATTTTGTTCTATCAACTTTACTTAATTCATGGATGGTACAAAGATGAAATGCATTCATGCTGTTATATTTTTTTGTCCAATAAACAACAAAAAACATATGAGAAAATGATTTTTAAATTTTAAAAAAGTGCAAAAGATCAAGGATTTGACTTAAAACCTCTGATGATTATAAGCGATTTTGAAATAGCTGCTATAAATGCTTTTGAATCAGGATTCAATAATGTAATAATGAAAGGGTGTCATTTTAATTTTACCCAATCTATATGGAAAAATATTCAAAAAATGGTATAAGTGATGAATATAGTCGAGTTGACGCAGTTTACGAGTGGCTAAATATGTTTAAATCATTGGCATTTATCAAACCAGAATATATAGAAAGTGCTTGGCATTTAATTGGACGATTTATTCCATCGTATAATCAAAAATTTCAAGATTTACTTATTTTTAGAGATACATGGTATGGTAATGAGAGAGGAAAGTTTTCACATTCTTTGTGGAATCATTTTTACACTGAAGGGCCACGTACTAATAACCATGTGGAAGGGTATAATCATAAAATAAACAACTATATAGATTATACCCATCCACACATATATTCAGCAATTAATACTTTAAAAGTTCTTGAAACTTCGACTGGTTTGAATTATTATCAGCGCGAGTTAGGTGGCTTAAGTCAATTTCCAAGGAGACCAAAAGACATTCAGCCAGATGTAATGATAAACTATTTAAAAAATAAATTAGAAGTTGGCGATTTAGGAATTTTACAATTTTTAACGCGTATGGGTAACCTTTTTCGGTTTGTTAAATCCTTTAAAAAAACAAGATTTACTTTCACTGAAAATTTAATCTCAAATGAGTCTTTTAAGGCTGTAGTTTCAATTTTTAAAATATCTAATCAATCTTTTAATTTTATTCCTTGTTATATAAAAAATAATCGGGATTTTATGGTCATCATGGTAAAAAATTTTCGAACTAATAATGGTATTTGCTTTTATAATTCAAATTATTACGATTTAAACCATGATTGTGTCCTTAAAAAATGGGATTGTTATTATGGAATTTGTTTACAGACAACTGGTGACGGAAATTGTTTATATAATGCTATATCCTTAGCACTTTTCGGGAATGAATCCAGTTCAAATAAAATAAGGTTATGTATGGTATTTATTATTCTAGAATATGAAGATTATTTTCGTAATTTAGTCAAAAGTTTTCAATAAACTGATAGTTTTGAAAAAACATTAATAGATTCTGCTGCTCTTGGTATTTTTGGTAATGATTTTAATATGGTAGCATCAAGTCTTTTGTTTCTCAGGCCTATAAAATGCTATTCAATTGGTAATATTGCGTTCGATGTTGATACAGCTAAAAAAAATCTAATGCCAATTTACTTATCACTAAAAGATGTTCATTTTACACCTATTGTATCTATCAACAATTTTTTTTCAATAGCTCCTACAACTGGTGATCACTTGTGTTTTATTAAATATGGTTTTGGTGACTTAAAACTTTATCAATTTTGAACTTAAAATTGCATTAAAATTGTATATTCTTTATTATTTGCAATATTCATAATTAAAAAGATATAATTTTATTGGTATTTTATTTTAACGTATTAAAAGATTATTCATAAATTAAAATATAATATAAGCTTCCTGTGTTAATTTTTTTATCACTTTTCATTTCATTTTCACCGAGCGCTTTGTATAAAGTAAAGTGTTGAAAAACAGTAGAACCATTTGAAAACCATAATACAATAAATTCTCTTGTATTGAATTATTGTTTTCCTTTTCCTGTTTTATTTTTTTTCGCTTTTTATAAAAAATATATATAAAACAAGGATTGGGTTCCCCTCCTTAACTCCCCTTTCTATTCTAATATGCTAATATAAACTTAAAATTTTAAAACTCGTATCTGTACTCTAATTATCTAAACTGTAAATATATAGAGTAGTTAGGAATCTGTTACCGCATCTGCCCGATATTGTAACTTGACTCTAGAGGTCAATGGGAATAATATAGATTCCCTTACGCATAGACTATGCGTAATACATAAATAATTTTTTTAAAATTTTTTAAAAATAAATCACAGCTAACGGGTATCGATCCCGGACTCTCGCATCTCGTTGACGAGTGACTCACCAACTAAGCCACAAGAACTCTTAGAAAATGTTAAATAAAAATTAATATTAAATACGATAAATTTGAACTTAGTAAAATTTTACTCTGGGTCTTTTTTTTTAAATAAAAAAACCCACTTTAAATTTAATTTTTAAAAAAAGTTAATTATTTTTAATGATAAATTTTCAAACCTAAAAAAAATTAAAAAAGAGAAAGAGAAATTTTTTCTCTATCTAAAAGCGTGTTTATTTTTTTTTTATATTTTTATTTTTTTTGCGCAACCCCTAAAAGTTCGGTCTGGTGTTTACGTAACTTGCCACTTCAATGATCGGACGAGAACCAGTTTATTCAACGTAATAGAGTCCTAAACATTTATTGACTTTGGGGCTGTGAATTTCATGTCAATTCGCTCATTTCAATTCGCTATTTTTTCTTTAACTTTTTTTCCAAACATTAAAAATTAGTTCTGCAAAATGTTACAATATGTAGCAAATTTGCTACATAAATTTTCTTACTGTGCTAAATCTCTGCAAAATATGTGCAAATACATATACTGAGTTTTTAATAATTTTTTTCTGCATTTTGGGTGCACACATTTTGCAGATTAATAATGGGAATGTAGCAAATTTGCTACATCTTGTAACATTTTGCAGAACTATTTTTTAATGTTTCGAAAAAAAGTTATAGAAAAAATAGCGAATTGAAATGAGCGAATTGACATGAACTTCACAGCCCCATTGACTTTTCTATTTAAATTAAAATAAAAAAGGTTTAGTACGAGTAAAAATGCACTGGCCGGGAATCGAACCCGGGCCGCCCGCGTGGCAGGCGAGCATTCTACCACTGAACCACCAGTGCTTGTTTTTAAAAATTAAATATTGTAAACTTTAAAATAAATGTGGAGTTTTATTAATTAGAATTTTTTTTAGTTTTTGCGAATTTTCTCGATATAAAAATAAAATAATAACTTTGATTTGAAGATAAATTTTATTTAAAGACAAACAGCTTTTAGTTCATTTATAACATTAAAAATTTGGCTATTTTCTTTGAAACAAACTTTTAAAACATCATTTGCTTCTTTCAAATAACTAATTGATTTCTTACATTCATCACCATTATTCATTAATTTAACTATTTTGAGCAATAATAAACCGATTGAAGGATGATTCCGTGGTAAAAAGAATCTTCATTTACAAAAAAAAAATTAAAATAATTAAAATTCATCAATGTCGAATGCTTGTGTTTTTGTTCGAATAGACTAAACAAACTGAACATAAAAACATAAAAAAATAGAATTCTAATGGTACATTTGAAAAAAAAATCAATCCTTTTTTATCTACTTTTTGAAAATACTTTTTTTTAACGATTTCAAAAAGTAGAAATTAATTTAAATACAAAAATTGAAAAAAAAATTGCTTTTCCTTTAAATCAATTGAGTCTACCTAATCACCACACTCAAAAGTGATTTGAGCGAATTCAAGAAGACGTTTCAATACACTTTAAAAAGCTTTTTAACACATCTTTCGCCATAAAGAAAATAAAAAAAAATTGAAAAAAATTTGATTTTTAAAAATTTTTCTGAATTTTTTTTACTTAAAGACTAAATTTTTGTTTAAATTTGATAGGAAGTCCTTTCTAAGACAAATAAGACACTTATTTCTGTTTTTTTGTTAATTTAAATAACTCTAAATCATAAGGCTCAGTCGAATCACGAATGACCTTCTCTTAACCAATGTGATTAGCGAATTTTTAACTTGAATGTTTTACTATTTTATTTTAAGACCATTTATTGTCGTTCGGACCTAGTGTATATGATAGACAAAAATTATTTTTTTTTTTTAAATTAAAAACAAGTCATTTTTTGATATGCTGAAAAGTTATAGATATTAAGGAGGTGTGTTGATACGTCTTTTGAATGTACTGAAATGATTTTTTAGTGTACCGTAAAACACCATTTTCAGGACCAGGTACAAATTGTTGGTTTCAGTTTTGTACCATGTAACAATTCTATGTCTGTATACATTTTTTGATAGTTAACTATGACGGTACAATTCATGTTTGTATCACTAGCAGTCTCTAATTTTTAAAATTATCTTATGTATTTATTTATAATATAAAAATCTTAATTTATAGTTATATTTTTAAAAGATAATTTTTATGATTTTGACAATTCTATTTTTGTAGCATGGAATAAAAAGTGAGTTGTTTTATGGTACAAAAAATAAAATTGATTAATTCATCGATTTTGAAGTAACGAAATAAAAATAAATGAAGAATCATTAAAAAGAAAGATTATTTTTAAAAAACAAATTGATAAATTACTGAAAATAATCTAAAAAGTAGACAATTTTATGGATACAAACATAATTTATATCGTCACAATTTTCTATCAAAAAGTGTATACAAAAATACCATTTGAACCATGGTACAAAATCGAAATTTTCATCTTTATACCGGGAAAAAAATGAGGTTTTTAGGTACTGAAATAATTATCCCGAATCAATTTTGAAAAAAATTTTATTTTTTGAAGAGATTAAATTTAATTATTTTATAATGGAAAGAAAAATTCTGTCTTTTAAACTATGGAAAAAAAGGTACTGGAGAAGTGTAAAAGTTCGAACTAAACTCGGGAAATTTAAAAAAAAATTAATTTTTTTTCTGAAAATTTTTTTTTTAATTTCCCGAGTTCATCTACAGTAAAAACAATTTTTCAAATTTAAAAAAAAAAAGGTTTTTTTAAAAAATTTTGTTAAGAAAATTTTTTCTGAGAATTTTTAAAGAAAAAAAAATTTTGTAACTTTGGTCCTCAGAACACTAATCACATTAAATTGTTTCCGCTTACACTATTCTTGAAAAAAAAAATTTTTTTGCAAGTTATTCAACATTATGTATGTTAAAATCAAATTAATTAGAAAACAAAAATAAAAGCAGCTTACTTACTTATAAGAACTTAAAAGTTTTTGTTTGGCTATTAGATTGGCCAAATCAAATTGTTCAAATTCAACATACATCTCGAAAAGCCATTCGTAAAGTTTAATCAAATAAACATTTAATAAAGTCCCATCATCTTCATCTTGATCAATATCATCTTCTAGTTTATTTATCATACATTTAACTCTAACCAAAATCAAATTGTTTCTCTTATCTAGTTTTTTCATCGTATTAACATCATTAAACAAATCTTTCAAATCTAGATAAAATTGTCGCCATTTTACTTTTCCTTCATTTTCTACACAATTTAAACAACTAATTGACTCATTATCATTATCAAACAAATCTTAAATAAATAACAAGATTAAAAAATTAACCGTCAATTAATTATTTTCCTTATAGACCAAACTCCTTTTTTTTTCTATCATTTTATACTTTTTGAATAAATCAAAAAAAAAAAGAAATGTTTTATCTAGTCTTCTTGTTATTATTAATTCATGTAGTTTCGTGTATTAATTTAGACCATTCGGTATTTTATCCCTATTATGCCGAACCGGTCCAACAAGAATTAAAAAATTTCAACATATGTCCAGAACTATTTTATTTTTATAATTATCAACCATTTATTAAAGCACAACAATCAACACTAACCCTACAAACATACACACAAAAAAATTTTAATTTTGACAAGCGTAGAAAAAAGCGCAATATTTCCAAATTTAAATCTCAAATAAAACAAAATTACGATCGGAAATATGACCTGCCTACAATGGCACCGAATAATGAGCTTCAATACGATGAGTATTTTACAGATGATTTAAATAATAATTTAGCAGAGGGGCCATTCTATTCAATTTTATCACAAACATACGAGACATGTTGTTCTCTTAATTCAAATCGTTTGAAGCCAATTAGGGTCAAGGATGATGCGACAATGTATAAATTTCTATTTGAGACTTATTCAAACGAGACGCATATTTTGAATTATAGAACTAAAGGAATATTTTCAATTATAGAATTAAGTGAACAAGTTAAAAATCCGAATTTAGTACAATTAATGACATCGTCTAGTTTTTATTTAATTACTAAACGAGAGCATAATGGTTCACCGACATTTACACCAATAGCTATTACTATTTTAGTAAATGCATGGCCTATTTTATTGTTTATTCTGTTGGCAAATGCCTATGCAGCTGTTTTTGTATGGTTGTTGGATAAAGTTCTAAAGCAAAATCAATTTCCAAGACAATTTCTAAAAGGTACTGGTTCGGGTTTTTGGTGGTCGTTTATTATTTTTACAGCGACAAGGTTTGTTATTTTTTTTTTTTATATGATTAAGATGTAATTATATTTATAGGAGCTGCGATGGCCGAGTGGTTAAGGCGACAGACTTGAAATCTGTTGGGATTTTCCCGCACAGGTTCAAATCCTGTTCGCAGCGAATTTTTTTTAATTTTAAAATTCTGTTTAAAATTTTAATTTTTTTCGCTGTTTTTTTCGAGATATATAAAATAAAAACTTATTTCATAAACTGATTGACTTTCAAAAAACAAAATTGAAAGTTAAGTCATGACTTTTCTCTAAAAAATAAATGGAAAATAATTGTAGAAAAATTGCGATTTTTAAAAGTCAAAAAGTCTCGAAAATTAAAATTTTAAAAATTTATGATTCCAAAAAATTTTTTGTTTGCGTCAAAATTTCTAATTGAAGTTGTTGAGACTTGTTACATTATTTCTAAGATTTTCGAATTTTTTTGTACAGTAAAAATTAAAACTAACTTGTACGTTTCTTTAACTTTCCCTTTCATCGACTCTTCATCTTCGTTATGAAATATTTGTTTTTGTCGAGGAACAAAATACGTACAAGTTAGTTTTAATTAGTACTCTAGATACCAATTGAAAAATTGCGACATCGTCAATTTTGTCTATCAATTCGAATCTATTAAGACCCCCTATCACCAAATTTTACGTGCTAAATTACTAAGCTCATTGAGCTTGTCAAGAATTAAAATTTCTTTACACATTTAGAAAAAAAAATATCCTTAAATTTCATTCTAAATTCAGCTCTATTCACATAATTTGTTTTTTTTTTTAAAATAATAATATTCGTAAGAAAATCTCTTTAATTTATCGAAAAAGTCTCGAAAAAAAGACGGTGGATATCAAATCCTGAGGGAATTAAAATACTGTTTAAACGACGTTTAAACGCGAGTTTTTTATCACTAAAAAAACGCTTAAAAACGTGAAAAAACAGATCTTTTGCACAAATAATATGCTCAAGGCCTGTCAAAATATGCAAGTTAAAAAAAAATTATGCGAGTTAAATTTTAAAAACTTTTACAGATTTTGATAGGATTTATTTTTGTTGGGAATCGACTGATTTTTTTATCAAGTCGACTCAAGTTGACTGGCTCTTGTTAAATTTTTGAAATTAAAAAAAAATAACTAAGACGATTTGTTTCACAAATAATATGATCTTTTTTGAAAGGGAAAAAGGTAGATGTAATAAAAAATTTTATTCGAAAAAAATGAAGTTTTGTGAATTAACCTGATTTTAGGCTAAAATTTTTAGGATTTCGGCATCTTTATAAGTCTTAAATGACTTATGATTCTTGACAAACCCAGTGAGCTGAGCAGTTTTGTATGAAAATATTGGTGGTGATTTGTATTTCAGATATGAGAATTGATTGTTATAAACGATGTTTTCGCAATTACTACCAAAAATATGAAAAATTTTGGAAAAAAGTTTTCTATGAGATTATTTTTGATCAAATATAATTTTCGAGTTAGATCGATTGGTGTATGGTAAAAAGGGTTTAAGACGGGTCAATAGTAAAATATTCCAAAAATGTTGAAATGAATTTATAAATCATTGGTTTTCGTCAATTAACTGATTTCTAATCCACCAAAGACCCTTTTAGATCGAGAACAAGGGCCAGTCGACTTAAGTCGACTTGATAAAAAAATGCTCAACACTAATTAAAAGACAGACCCTGCATATGATTTTTTAACGTTTTCAGGCGATTTTTTAATTAATATAATGTCAAAAAATCAATTTTTGTTTAAAAAAAAGAAACTACCAAAAAACGCCGTTTTCAAATAAAGTTAAAAAGTAGAAGATAAAACGCGATTTTTCATGTTGTTTAAAAAAAAAAACACTTCTAAAATTCTTGAACCCTTACGTAATAATGCCGTTTATTTACCTTTTTTCTAGTGTTTTTTTTTCGCTAAAAACGGTACAAAAACATCAATGAAACAGACAAAAAACAGCTTTCAAACGGCTTTTTAAAATTGCCTTTTTCCTGTTTTATTTTCCTTGAGTACCCCCATACTTTTTCAAAACTTTTTATTAGAGATTTAATTTTAAATTTTAAGTCTATCGCCACGCATCAACATTAAAAATTGTATAATACGTCTCTTTACAATAATATGGATGCTACTAAGCCTAATAATAATAGTTGTATTTGTATCCATGTTCACAAGTCAATTGACTATATACGGTCTAAATGGTCAAAGCCTAAATGAAAAACTAGTCGGCTTGACCAAATATTCCACAGATCGTAATTGGCTAGACCAAGAAAATGCCTACAACGTCGAATACGAATCCCTTGACGAAATGCTTAACGATTTAGACGATCAAAAAATCGACTACATAATCCTCGACCAAGTATTCGCCAATTTCCATTCGAAAATAATCAACGAAAAATTTTATATACTCAAACAAATCACTCGGAAAAAATCCTACAACATACTCCTGCGTGGTTTCAATCAAGAACAAATAAATTGTTTTCAAATGACATCGGAATTGATGTTTCAGCTGTGGCAAAAACAAAATTTAACACTAAATTTCGACAAAATAAAAGACAAATCAAAATATTTTAGTATAACTGACGAATTACTCTATCCACAACGTAATACTATACTCTTTGTATCAATAGGTATCTTAGCAATTATTCTAATCATAGGTATAGCATGGGAGATAACATGTATGAAACAACCAGGCCTATCAAGTTTTAAAACAAATAATAATGGTTTGTTAAATAGTAATCAAACATTAAGTTGTATGTCAGGCAATCAAAATTGTATGTCTAGACCAAGGCTACAAAGAGTCGGTTATAATCTACCGACTATTAATGAAAATGAAGCATTAACACGTCAGTATTCAGCAGAGCCTATTTTTAATAATAGTGTTTTGGACAATATTTCGAGTATTCGTAATACGATAGCTAGTTTATTGAATAGTAGTGAATGTGTAGATAGGTCGGTTAAATTTAATCCGCTAGTACATAATTTTTATTATTCTGGTTCAAGTCAAAAGTCATCGACTGAAGTCTATGATCAAGCTTTAATTAATGCACGTAATCAAGCAATGCAAAAAAGATATGTCAATGAGTTGATGAGTGATCCGCCGAGTTTTGAAGAATCAATACAAGCAAGAGTTTATCCTAAGCCTGATTATCAATTGGATGAATCGTATTTTAAAGCGAGTAAATTTGAATTGACTACTAGTACGTCGTCGTCGGTTAGTTCATCGTTTAAAACTAATTCTAAAGTTATTGTTCAAATAAATGAAATGAGTACGAGTGATAGTTTAGAAACTAAAAAAGATGAATTTAGTACAGAGCCCAAGACAGATTCTATTATGAATAATACATTGAGTCTTTTGCCTGAGACTTTTAGGGAATTGCCTAGAAATGAATCGTTTTATTTAAATGAAGTATCAAGCATTAAGCTTTAAACATAAACACAATTCGAAAAAAAAAAATTTACTTACCGATTTTTATCGAGTTTTTTTTACAATCTATACATTTTAATGTTATTAATTTTTCATCCTTTTTTTATTTTTTTAAATTTAAAATCAATTAATTTATATTTTTGTTAATAAATTTTTTTTAATAAGAAATTTTTCTTATTTTAACTTAGAGGGTAGCGAATATTAAAAAAAAATCGACCAGTAAAATCCAGTTCAGAATTCATAAATATAAGTCTAAAGTCAAACTTAGACTTGACCTTCGAAAAAATATTTTTCAAGTCATTTCTTTAATTTACTTTAGCAAATCATTCAAAGTCAAGTTTTGGCTTGACTACACCAGGTAAAAATTACTTTGTAAAATAGTTAACAAAGCGAGCTCCAAATTTTATTTCATACAATTGTATTAAATATTTTTAAAAGGCAAGGTAAAACTTGACTTTTCCGAATTTGCTTTTCAAAGTCTAAGTCAGACTTTTACTTTCCAAAAATTATTTATGAAAGTAAAAGTTAAACTTTGACTTGTCTTTTGTGACTTTTTGACTTTTGACCAAGTCTGGCTAGATTAGACCTTATTTGTAAGACTAAAAACTAAAAATAAAACTTACCAAATAAGTCTTTTGAACACATCTAAAACACTGACATTTAAAATAATAACATCTCATTAAATAATCTTGCCTTTGCTTTTTACTCATTAACAACTCGCAATAACTAATAACTGGCTCTTCATTCGGTTCTAAATCACGTATATTTCTAACAATAACTTTAGAACCGTTGAACGTGACTACTGAATTCGGTTCACATGAATGATCATAATAAGCAGCGCTCAAATAAAGACCAGAACCGATCGATTCAGACAACTCATAATTACTTACAGCCATTGTATTTACAACCATTTTACCAAAGGCAGAAATTAATTCTTTAATTGAAAATTTCGACATAAAATCAACACCCATTAATTCCTTAATTAAACTCAAACATTTTTGCATTGTTTTAATCCGATTCATATCTTTAACCAAATTTTCATAGTCTAAAAAAATTAAAAATTTTTAAATGAAAAAAATTTTTTAATTTCTTTAATTCTTACGGTCCATAAGAGTAACAAAAGTTTTAAGGCCATATTCATCAGAAATATTCGATTGATCATTCTTAAAATTTTATCAAAGAAAATTAAATTTTGAAATTGAAAAAAAAATTTTTTTTTTTTTTACAATTTTTGACTTGATTAATATTCTTAAATAAAGGCGAACAATGTCATTTTGAAATTCTTTTTTAAGGTCTAAATTATTGGTGAATTGCGTGAATTTATCACATTCATGTTTGTGTATTTGCCAATCGGATCTTTGACAATTGGCATTACAATAATGCATAAATTTACATTTAGAACATTGATACAACTTTGACGATCTTGGCAAAATAAAATAAAAAATAAAAAACTAATTGTTTTAAATAGAATTAAATTATTACTCTAAGAAACAGTAATCACATAGAATTCGCTTTTTTTCAAATATAAGACAATGGACAAATGGAAGTGATTCGATTAATGTTGTACCGATGGGAATTTTAGACATATTTTATTCAAAATTAAAAAAATATTAGAATTTTTTAAAAATTTTTTATTTAATTTTTGATTTTTTTTTTTTAAAACTAAATTTACAAACTGATTTGTTATATTAAGGTTAAATTAGTCCTTAACTAAAGTTGTCGAGATCATAATTTCAACTTGCATTTTTAGACAAAACCAATATCCTAATAATTTTGGTTTTTAGAGTCAAGCAAAGTTATCAATAGTATCAAAAGTTTAAGAGATATAGATGAAAATAAATTTAAGATTTAAGTAGAAAATATTATTAAACTAATTTTAAATTTTGAGTATAAATAAAAGCGCTTTTTATCATCTGATTAACGTAAAACAAAGGCTTTGTAAGAGTTATAATTTAGTGAATCGTATCTCTGGTACAAAATTAAGAGTAATGGAAATTTCCAGAGCAATTGGTCTAATCATTTAGTATAGATTTCAAAAACGGATATTGGAACTCATCAACATTTAAATGAAAATATATCAAAAGCCAATTAATCATTTGAGAAATATGTTCGATTAATTTTATTTTGGATTTTTTACTTTTAAAAAGTTGATTTGCAAGGTATTTTGGATTATGGGTAGGCAAATTTTATTTTAGGTTTTATTAATTTAAAAGTAGATTTTATTCATACGTTAAATTAAATTTTAAAAAAAATTCTTTTTTAAATTAATTTTATTCTGTGCTGCACTGTAGGCTATTTTTTTTTAAAACGTAATTATTTTTTAAAAAAAGTTTAACAATTATTTTTACTGCTTTTGTTTCAAAATATTTTTTGTTTTAACAAAGCATTGTTCAAACAAAAATAAGACCATAGAATTATTTTCGGATAAAAGAAAATTAAAAACAAAAAAAAACTCTGTTTGTTGACGTTACTGATAATAAAAAAGAATATTGCTAAGATATTGGTAAATAAAAATTACAATATAAATAGGTTGGTAACTTTTTAGGGAAAATAAAAAATCAAAATTTAAAATTCAATTTTAAGGCTAAATTCAATTAAAAATGAACAAATCTCTATTTTTTGTTTTAAGCGTCTCTTTTGCTCTTATTGGTAATTTTTCATTTAAATCAAAATTGTTTATTCATTTTTTAAAAGTTAACTTTTTAATTTTGAACAGCTTTTCCATTTCAAAATGTTAATGCATTAAAGTGTTATGAAGGTGCTGCTGGAGTCTACGTTTCAAATACTTGTCCAGGTACCTCAACTGCCTGTCAAGTAAGACAAACATTTTCTTAATTTTATTTTCATATTGTATTCATTATTAATTTATTTAAAGAAAATAGACACAAATACACTTGGAATAATAACAACTGTTAAAGCATGTGTTTCAACTTGTGTTAGTGGAACTGTAGCAATTGTTACAACTTCATGTTGTACAACTGATAATTGTAACAGTTCAACAAGCATTATTTCAAGTTCAGTCTTATTGGCTTTCTCATTATTGTCAGCTATTTGGGTTAAACTTCACTAAAAGATCTATAGCGTAGTATATCGTTATTATTTTAATTATTTTCATTTTTCAATAAAAAATTGCATTAGAATATTTTATTTGATTAAAATAATATAGTAAACGGTGAAAAATAAAAGCGCCATTTTAAGACGCCTATACGTCATCTTGGAAATTTTAAAAAACGCTTCTCTTAAAGGGGGTAAAGTCCCCTTTACCCCCTTTAAACCCTTTACTTGTAATTTACTTTAAAACTTCAACCCTTCAGAGTCATATCTTTTATTCAATTTATTCAGTATCAAAGAAAATTAAGTGATAGTAGAGTATTCTGGGAGACTAAAATTATTTAATATTAAGTTTTTATTTTTAAATAAAAACTTTGAAAACACCAATAAAACTCGTTTGTAACAGTTCAAAAATAGACGCTTAATTTTTGGCGTTTAAATAGTGTTTTTTCCTGTTTTAAAAAACCAAAACAAAGTTTTTTTTAGTTTAAAAAAAGAAGCTGAAGGAAGTGCTTTGGTTATATTTAATTCTATTAAAGGAAGTGCTGGGATAATTTTTAAAGGGAGAAATGATAAAGGATAAACAATTTCAAAGGCTTTTTTGACTTTTTATTGGTCCTTATAGGTCTCATACTTTTTATCGATTTCAAAAAGGCGTTTGATACCGTTGACTCAGAATTGCTATTGATAAAATTAAAAAAATATGGTCCCGATAATAGCGCATTAAATTTAATAAGAAATTATTTTCAAAGTCGTGCACAATTCGTAAAAATTGATGATTTTATTTCTGACCTCCTCGAAATAAAACTAGGTGTATCACAAGGAAGTGTTCTTGATCCCTTTCTTTTTCTATTTTTCATAAATGATATAGTTTTGTATTTAAGTGACTTTATGGTCAAACTTTTTGCTGATGATACGACAATTGTTCAAACAGACAAAAACTTAGAAAGCTTAATGTACCGTTTTAATGAGTCTATCCCAAAATTAGTCAATTGGAGCAAATTTAATCGGATCGATATTAACTGGAACAAAACAAAAAATCGCAAAAAATCGCAAAAAATAAATAGCCAGAAAATAGCAAATCAAAAAAAATTGCAAAGAGGAAATTCTGAACACTGTGTTGTAACTTAAATTCAAAAATTTCAATTTAAATCCGGAAAGTTTTATTTAATATCATATATGATCGGTCAACTGATTGATGCCCTGAGTGGTAATAAATCAAAATAATAATTGTCAAAATAATTCGATCAAAATAGCACTAAATCAAAATATCAAGGTAAAAATAACATTACCTGTAAATAGCATAATTAAAATATAAAGCTCAAAACATAAGACAAAAAAATTTATTAAAAATAAATTAAATCGAATTAGCGAATCAGAATTTTTAGAAAAAAAAATTATATTAAACTAAGTAAATTTAAAGTTTCTAATTTGTTTGTAGGTATATAATTACTCAAAATACTTTCAACTTGTTTTTCTTTTTTTGTAATTACCTTAGCTTTTCCTTGACCAGTTTTAATTTGAACAATTTTTTTTTCAATCTTGCTTTGTTCATGCCGAAAAGCGTTAATTAGTTCATAAACATTTGGATGTTTATTTAACATACCAGTAAACGAATTATGCAAAGCCTCACAAAAATTATTTGTTCTAGGAAAATCATCATTTATTCGTACATTAATATTCCAAAGTTTAGCTGGAAAAAGAGGCTCTTTAGCTGTATATATTTTCTTGTTATAGCGACCTCTAGAGACTTCGTAATTTACTACATAATTTTTTTCAAAATACTCATAAAAATCTCTCACTCTCTCATCATCAAAAATTTTAGCATTTGATTCTTTTACTTCATTCAATCCATCAATAACGTCATCAACTGGCAAGTAAGCAAGACATTGAGGTAAAACAAGAGCTTTGTTTAAGTCTTGATTAATAACATAGCCAATACTTAAACCAACCTCTTGAATTTTCCTCCACATTGATTGCTTGAAGTGAAAATACCATCCAAAAATTTTCGATGTAGGAAAAACTTCTTCAACTGCGTTAATAAACGCTTGTTCAAAATCAGTTGTAATTGATTTTGGATAAAGTTCTAGACCGTCTCGCAATTGCTTTAACATTTTAACATATATAATTTGATTTTTTCTAGGTTAAAGTGAATATACTATTGGGACAGCTTCATTTTTAAGCATAGCATGAATTGTATATACTTGTGTAAAAAGTTTAGGCGCAGCACTAAATTTACCATCACAAAAGATATTAGCATTTTCAACTAATTTTAAATTTTGCCGTACAAAAAATTAAAAGTCTGTCCATATCTGAAGGACCAGAATCATAGAATAAAAAATCTTTATTTTTTAAACCCATTTTTAACCAATCTGGTACTTCAATCTCTGATAAAATCTCAGGCTGCTTGGGATATTGCGGTTTATTTCTTTTTTGTTTTCGTACTATAGCCTGGCGGTCGGCGCTGTATGATGGTAATTGAGCTAAAACATTATCTTCATAAGGCCGCTCTGCTAAGTTAATCATTTTTCTCGGTTTATAATCAGAGTTGGCTGCTCTTTCTTTCAAAAAACGTCTATGTTCTAATTTTACAAAGCGGGTGTTATCAGGAGTCTAAATATGATATTCATTAGTAATGTAAAATTTCACATCAGTTTCGCCAATTTTGTCGGTAAAGGTATATCCTGTTGCTTTACAATTATTTAATCTACAGCGCCAAATATACTTAGTTGAATTGCTATTTGGATTAGATAGTTTGTAAAAAAACCCTATGTGATAAAGTTGGCAAAATAAAGTTTTATTACTATTACTATTTACAATTTAAATTAATATTACTTTGCAAACATTTTTTAAATTCAGAATTTTTTTTTTCAAATTAAATCAAATCATGAAATTTTTTTTGTGCATTTGCAAAAAATAAAATTGAAAATAGTAAATTGTAATAGTAATAAAACTTTATTTTGCCATAAAGTTGAGGTTTTTTTTTCTGTGACATGGTTATTGACGCTTTTATTTCATGCGGCTTATTTTCAAACGAAAAATTACCTAAATTTTCAATTAATTTTTCCTTTTTATTAAAGTGTCAGAAAATGGAAGTTTAATATAATTAATTGTGCTTATTTAAATATGCTCAAATGATTTTGCTATTTTTAAATTGATATTATAAATGTGTTAATTTTCAAATTTCTAGCTATTTTGTTACAGTTATTTTGATTATGCTAATTTGGTCGATTATATTTTGAAATAGAGTCCCCTGAGTGCACAGACAAATAAATGCGACAAAAAAGAAAAAAAAAAATTTTAAGTATTTTGGAATATTGAAAAAAAAATTTAAAATATTTTATTTAAATTTAAAAATATTTAAAAATAATATAAGATTCTTTGATTTCTTTCAATTTTTCCTATGTTTATTAAATATTGATTAAAGCCGATTTTATTAAATATTGATTTGTGTTTAAATTACAGTTAAAATGTTGCTCAGTTTTCAATGATATTTTTGTTAATTGCTATTTTCGGAAAATTTTTTCTATTTTTATTTGTTATTTCAAACTTGCTATTTATAAAATAGTTCTAATTTAATTGATTTATTTCAAATCATTCTATTTTAAACTACCCCCAAAATTTTATCCAATTATATTTTAAGGAATTTCCTTAACCTTAATATTTTTTTATAAATCGTGTATAAAAACAAAACAAAATTTATTATTGTTATATTTTTTTAATTAAAAAAAAAAGTTTCAATATATTGAATATTTTTAATCTTTAAAGTGAGTAATTTCTTTTTTTTCAATTATTTTTTTAGTAGTATCTAATCTAATTTTTTCTTTTTAAGGTTTGTCTTGAGTCACTTTTTAATTTTTATATTTTTAGGCGATGAATCTTTGATGCTTGATAATTTGCATTTAGTTGACTTTCTTTTCGAGCTTTGAAACTATTTCTTTTGAGAATTTGTGTCATTTTTTTAGAATAAGCAAAAAAAAATTATTGATAACTTTCTAAATTTGCTGGCTTTTCTTAATTAAATAAATTGCTTTTTAAAAAAATGACTGAATTTAATATCTTTATTTCTTTATTATATATTAATTACGATATGGCAAGTTTTCTAAAAAGGGAACATTTATAGGGTATTAAAAAGATTCTGATTTAAATATTTAAAAATATAGTATTCTTTTTTATGATTTAACGCGTTTGTTGTATGAAATTATTTATTAAATATTTATGCTATTCGTGACTTCAATGATGAATGGTTACGCGTTCCCAGTCAACCAATTTTTATTGAAACCTTAATGAACATTAATTGTTCATTAATGAAAAACGAGTTTTTCCAATGAACTATAAATGAGTTAATTTTTAAGTTGTTTTCAAAAGTTTTCATTATATATACAATATTTTTCTAATATAAAGCCTTGCCCTTTGACTAATTAAAAAAAAATATACGTATTACATTTTAAAATTCATTCACAAATAAAATATGTGTTTAAATAATTAGCAAATAAATTTCAAGTTTAAAAGTTCATTTACATTGAACTTTTGTCAATCTTTTAAAATTATAAGAAATTAGTATAAATATAAAACATTTTTACCTAATTTTTAGATTTCAAAATAATATCTTTTGAGCTAATGAATTTTTAGCTCCCTAATTTCTAATTAGGTGATTGATATATGTCGATCAAAGATAATTATATTTCGCCTCAACAGGTAGGATACAGGCTTGAAAGCTATCTTAATACCTGATGACGGCTTAAAAAAAACTGGCATTATGCCAGTTAACATGAAATATTCTTTTTCCAATTAAAAACCTTTGAATTTAACTTATCTTTTAATCATATATTATATCTATAAATATAAGATAATACCCATTCGACAAAAAAAGTACTTTTGAAAACATAAATGATTTTAATTTTAAATTAAATTTATCAAAAACCTCTGCTGCCTTTTCATAAATTAGGTTGATGTTATTAAACATAGACAACTTAAATTTACTAAATTTAAGTACCAATTTATCAACAAAAAATTTATTCGATAATCTCGAAAAAATATACTTTAATGTCCTTTCACCACTACTTATTTTGAGCCACATTCAATTATTTGATCTTTGTTTCTTAGATCATATTTCAGATTTCTTGTTTCAATTTTAACCAATTCATCTTTCAAAAGTGGCGGTGAGTTTGCAAAATTTATAATTTTGTAAGAAAATGTTAACATTCTGAAAAGCAAAAAGACCATATTTTTCTAACAAATTATTTAGATCATTAAAATCAGCTGAATTAAGATTAATTTTAAGTAATTTATAAATACATAAATAAAAGCAATTCACTATTCGTTGTATTGCTTCTTTAGAAAAATATAAGATCAGTGTAAAAACATAGTCAAAATAGGGTAAAATAAATGTTTTAAAAAATTAAATTTTAACTTAAGTACATAAATAAAATAATCTTTTGATGGAAAAAAGTTTTTTATTCACAGAAAGACAGACTTCTGAAACTAATTTCACGGGCAATTCTCTTTATTTATCTGTGTTGATAACCTTTAAATTTTACTCATTTAATTCATTGTTTATTTTATTAAAATCTTCTAAATTTGTAACTGATAATTTTATAAATGTTTTGAAAAATTGAAGTCTAACTTTA
>NTPY01000966.1:82790-133662 GCA_002922825.1 Brachionus calyciflorus | reverse complement strand
TTAAAAATTTTATAAGAATGTGGCTTTGAAGATGATGGAGATCTTTATTTCAAAACGTTTTGGAAGCCTCTTTTTTTTCCTGGTGTCCCAATAGATTATTATTCACCAAAATTTGTATACGCAGTTGATATGCTTCCTAAAAAAGACGAACCAATTAAACAAAATGAACCTGATTGCCGGGAATTAATTAAAGCTTGTTTAGCTCGAAAAAGCAGTAAAGTCCGTAATCAGGTGGAACAATGGATCGAAGACAACAATTTTATCCTTTATGATGAAAGTCCAGTAAACTTCCCAACTTGTGATGCTTCATCTAAGAAAGACTCAAAACATAACAAAGGAAGACCCAAAAACAAAAATAAAGAAGACCCAAAAACATCTAAAAAGATGAGAAAATAAATATAATATAATTAAAAATTTACTTTGACATTAATTTTTATTTTTATTGGTTTATTTTGTTTGAAATAAATGTTTAAAAAAAATATTATTTTATTTAAAATTTTTTTAATGATATCGACAGCCATCATGCCAGGCTGTGAATTCAAATTTTCAATTAAAATGTGTTTCTTGTGATCAGAGATTGGAACTTAAATTTTTATGGGTTTTGGGTTTGGGATGGGTATACCTACCCATACCCAAACCTGATACTCAAAAACCTGATTTTTCTAGGTTACCAACCCAATACCCATACTCAAATTCCTTATATTCTCAGGTTACCCAAAGTTGAAAAGCCGACTTTATCGAGTAACCCAAATAAAAAATAAAAACAAGAAGTTTTTTTGCAAAAAACCATATACTCGGTCTACGCAGAAAAAATATTTTGAGTTAAAAGGATTGTTTTTTTAATATTTAATTTAGGAAATAAAAGTATTTTTCTAATTACAGGCCTATACCATATTTTTTTAAAACAAAAAATTTCCTAATTCTATCAATGACTCAATAATTTATAAATTAAATTATTTTTTATTGTTTTTAACAGGAAGTTTCGGCTTTATAAATTTGAGGTTAGACCCCCATTGTGCTGACTTAACAAAACAGAAAAAATTTTCTGAGGTTGTCCCAGCTATATCATTTATCTTTGATCGATTTAAAATCAATCACCTAATTAAAAATTAGGGNAACCAGTGTTTGTTTTGTCTTTTTAGATTTCAAGTAAAAATAGAAGTTAGTGACGACTTTAAAGTGTTAAATAATATGTTAGAAAATCACAAACTATCTAACTTTCAACATCGAATATTGGAAAGACTTTGCATATTTATTTTTAAAATATTAAATGAGCCAAAATCATTAAAAATTAACATAATTTGTTTTATGGATTTGAATAGGATGGATGGATTTGAATAGGTTTTGTGACCTTTTCAGATCACATGGGACTTCGGGACATGGTCCCTTTGAACAATGATAAAATATTTAAAAATATTAATCTAATTTATACTAATTTTTGAAACAATTAGAAATATATTTAAGTTCAATGTCATTAAACTTTTAACCTTTTTTTCTATTGGATATTTAATTTTGCAATATTTTAAGGGCTATGATATTGAATATATGTTAAAAAAAATAAACATGACAAAAAAATTGTCTTTTTATTTTTTGGATTTTTAATTTTTCGAGACAAGATTAATACTCTGTTTAACTGATCAAACCGAGTAAAATGAAAATGGCTTTTACGAACGAAATGCCAGTCGCAAATACTTTTTACGTGTTCGTTTTTAACTTTTAAGATATCGAACAGGGTTTGGAAATATTGGTCAATATATAAATCTGGCTCTTATACCAAAATGTCTTAACAAACATTAATTGGTACAAAATTATATGAAAAAAATTTTTCATAAAAAAAAATAATAATTTTCATACAAAATTGAAATTTAATTGAAATTTGATCTGTTAAAAATATTTAAATCAAAATATTTCACTTTTCTTTAATTTTTTGCCAGAATTCCATAAAAATAAACTTATTTACCTAATAGCAAACTTTGTAAATTTAAATTGGCTAAATCGGAATTTAAAAAAGAAATAGGGTATTCATTCAAATTTTTTGCCTGAAAATTTTCTGGTAAAGACATCATAGTTTTTTGTATTTTTTTCAATTTTTGGAGTTTTTTTCAATTTATGAATAAGAAATAACAAAAAATTTATGCTCAGTTGATTGGAAATTTTTTTATGTATTTTAAGGAATTCGGGAAAAAAAATTGATCTCCGATAAAATTTAATCTAATTGCAATAATTCTCTTATTTTTTTCTTGATTTTTGAGCTCTGGACAAATTTTGTTTATATTTTTTGGTTGCTTACCTCAAAAGCTTCAAAATAAAAAAAATTAAGTGGTAAACTAATTTATTTGACATACTAAGGTTTATGCCTTGAGGCATCTTATGGTTTTTTAAATTTTGGCTATCAAAAAGATGATTAATTTTGGCAAGTTGAAGTTTATGCTGATGCTCTCATGCTCAAAATTAATTTTCGATATAAAAAAATAATAAAAAAAAATCTGTTCTTTTTTTATCTAAAGCATTAGATGCTAAATTATCTGNCATATTTTTAAATTTTTTTTATAAAATATTTCAAATTATGGAAATTTTCCTTAAATTTTCTCTCTCAAATAGGAAAAATTGAAATAACTGAATGTAATGAACTTCAAAGCCCCTTGAAACTAAATCAAAATATTAATATAAAAAATCATGTTTATTTCTATTCACTCATTTCAATTTAATATTTTAAGTGCTATTTTTAAGCTTTTGGAAAAAATTTTTCGAAAAGTTTAAATTGCTACAATTTGTAACATTTAAAAAATTAGAAAATAAAAATATTATATCAAATCGAATGAATTAGATGAACTTCACAAACTCTACATTGTCATATTAATAAGACTTTTTTTTTAATTAGATACAGTCAGACCTCAATTACCGATAGACAGTTAACAAAATCGAGGTCAGACTATAATAACTAAATGAAAGAATAAATATTATTTGATATATTATACCTAAAAGTATTTTTTGCTTCCAATCAATTTCTATTAAGATATAATCTTCAGCTAAGGTATTTCTCATTTGATTATAAGCTTCTCTTTGTCTATTGGCTATTGATTTATGAAAATCTAAATCTTCAATATCTTTTATTAGCTTTTTAACTTCGGTCAATTCTTCACTTTAAAAAAAAAAAGAAAAATTAATAAATAAATTTTTAAATCAAAAAATTGAGCTTACTTTTCGTCCAAATTCAAAAGATAATCACGAATCGATTCAAAATTTGAATTCTCAGTTTTATTATATCCTTTTTGTAAGGCAAACTCATTAACCTCTTTTTTAAATANCGAATTGAAGATTGATTTAAGATATATTTCATTCAGAAAATCACTTCCATTCCTTGGCCATTTTTGAATGAAATGAAGCATCAAAAAAATCTAATTAAAAAAAAAACTTGCCAAATATTTATTTAATGCTTTTTTAGCATACCAAGAACTCGTTTAGTAAACAAACAAAATTCGAAATTTTTGAAAATACAAATTTTTTCCAAAAACATGTTTCGTAATTTCGAATAAATATTATTTTATTTAGATTTTATCAAATCCGACATATACTCATACTGTTAATATGGTTGAATAAATGTATTGGAATCAAGAATCCAGTCTTATTACAGCCTATTCAGGACGAAGAACTAGTTGAAGTACATCTTAAATTAAAAACGAACAACTACAAAGACCATCAAAAACTAAGCAGGAGTTGGCCAGCCAATTCATTTAAATACAGTGTAACATTTGAACCAATGTCTTTGGATCTGTTCTATACAAAATATAAAAAATAAAAATTTGTAAATTTACCCATGCAAATTACAAAATTTATACCTGGCATATGCCAATTATAAATTAAGGTTGTTAATCGACGCTTTAATCGATTCAATGAGCTGTGAAGTTCATGTCAATTCGCTCATTTCAATTCGCTATTTTTTCTTTAACTTTTTTTCCAAACATTAAAAATTAGTTGTGCAAAATGTTACAATACGTAGCAAATTTGCTACATAAATTTTCTTACTGTGCTAAATCTCTGCAAAATTTGTGCAAATACATATACTGAGTTTTTAATAATTTTTTTCTGCATTTTGGCTGCACACATTTTGCAGATTAATAATGGGAATGTAGCAAATTTGCTAGATCTTGTAACATTTTGCAGAACTATTTTTTAATGTTTCGAAAAAAAGTTATAGAAAAAATAGCGAATTGAAATGAGCGAATTGACATGAACTTCACAGCCCCCGATTCAATCGATTTTTAATTTTTTTTCATCGATTAAAAAAATAAAATTCGATCAAAATATTTTTTTTTCAACTTTTTATTTTCTTAAAAAAAATTACGATTTTTTTGAAAAAAATTCTAATTGACTATATATATTCGGAGATGGGTGGTCAAGGAAGTGGTCAAAAAAAATTAACAAAACCCAAAATATAATAAGGAGAATAATTATTGAAAAAATGGTCAGATTTGCTCTGATTTAAGAAATAGACTTGATACAGATAACCTTGAAATGTTTCTTTTAATAAGGAGGATAATTTCTTTTTTGCAATTATTTCATTTTTTTTTTACCAAAAAAAATTTATTTTTATAAAAAAACACTTCATGTTTAAAATAAATTTGTTTACATAATTTATTTTTTTTAATCTAAAAACTCTCTTTAAATATTAAAAACCAACTTTGTTCTTAAAACTTTTCAAAAATGATAGACGTTGAAAGTGATGTCGAATTTTACTCCGATGATGAAGACGTTATTTCACCGTGCTTAAATTCAAAAGAGATGGCAAAAGAACTTATAGTCATTTTGACAAGCCGAATTGGACTCGCAAAAGATGTCGTGTGTATTGGAGTCTTGAGTTAGTTTTTGAAAACTATCAGCAGGCTTTTAAGTCAATTGAAAACAAATGGAAAAAAACAAAGGAGCATGGCGGCCAAAAAGGTGTAAAACAATACTTTAAATGCATCTTAAACAAAAATTGCAAAGCAATGATGCATCTACATATTTTGAACGACTGTCAAACTATTAATATGCTCCGTGACCAAGAAGAACACAATCACGATTTTATTCCAAACAATGACAAAAGACTTCGTAATGAGATAAAAACGAAAATATTTGAACTGTATGAGCTAAGAATTACACACCCGTTGAATATTATTTACAGCTCACGAAAACAAGGCTTTACTAATTTACCGACACCAGTTCAAATCTCGAATCTAATTTCAAGAACAAAAAGAAAAAAACAAGGCAAACCCGCAATTACTTATAAAGAATTTTCGAACTATTGCAAAGCAAACTCGACCATTCCGAGTGATCCAAACAAAGGTTTTATAATTAATCATAAAGTAGTGGCAACTAAAGAATCGTCTCAATATATTCGAATAGTTGTATCGACTCGTTATTTATTGGAGCTAGCTAGTAAAAATGTATTTGCATGTATTGATGCGACTTTTCAGCTTGTATATCAAGGCCATCCTGTAATAATTATGGGTCATGTTGACAAAAATAAACAATTCCATCCAACATGTTTAGCAATTACTACGTCACAAAACAATGAAGATTTTTATTTTATCATAAATTCTGCAAAGGTAAATTTTCACACTTTAAACATCACCAATTAATTATTTAATCATTTTTTTTACCAATTAGACAAAAATACGTCAATTATTTCTAGCTGAATGAAATTCAATATTTTCTAGCTGATGCAGCAGATGAAATAACGACTGCAATTCAAAATACCTATGCGAATGCATGCAGATTAGTTTGTTGGGCACATGTTGAACGTGCAATGTCTCCAAAATCGAATCCAACCGACGAAGACTTGTTAAAGGACATAAATAAAATTCAATTGTTTCATTCTTTTTACAATTTCAACTCTAGTATCAAATTATTTTTCGATAAATGGGGACTTGACAGCTCAAAAATAAGACATTCAATTACTCAAATTTTTGAAATATTTCAAAAAAGAGTAGATAGTTAGTAAGCAACATTTCCCAGCACTAATAACGCTCTCGAGTCTACAAATTAAGTATTGAAAAACACTCATACACTTGGAGAAAGAGAGCAGATATCTCGTTTTATGAAGTCGATAAGCGTCATCTTAGAGACGTGGTCATTTGACAGGTTTTCGGAGGTGGACAAATTGAAGACATTTTATAATTTTAAATTGAAGACATTTTAATCAGTATTTTACCCTGAATAAGAATTTCAAAAAAGTTAAGCTAAATAAAGCTGAGTGGCAATTTAGTAAGTGTACTTGTAAGGTCTTTTTTAAAGATTTTTTGTGTAAGCATATTGCTGCTTTAGCGGTAAAAACCAAGTTAGTTGAAATCGATTTTTGTTTCAAAATTATAGGTATGAGGAATAAACGTGGTAGAAAAGCTAAAGCAAAAAATTGGTTTATGAAAGATACAAATTAGATAAAAACAACGATTTTTTTTAAAACAAGAATGTTTTTTATAAAATAGAATATTTTTTGGTGAAAAAAAAGATTGCCTTTAATAAGGGGCAATTAAGATAATTCTATTTGAAACAATATTCTTTTAATTACCGTAAACGCTTGAATATATCACATGAGTTCTTGATATAACCGCGTATTTTGAAGTTTGTTTTTTAGATGATTACCACTCGAGTCTGTATTTTTAGACTTGTTCCATTCGGTTTTATCTGTAAATCAAATATAAAAAAATGCGGTTATATCAAGAACTCATGTGATAAAGTTTGATCCGTCACCGCACTTAAATTCTTTCAATTTTTTTTTAATCCGCGGTTATAAATAAAGTTTGAGTGCGGCTAAATAGCTAATTCCTGGGTTAACCACATGTTAACTTCGTATATAGGCGATTTATTTTAAAATCAAAAATTTATTTTCCTCATATTCAATTTTTTTTAACATTGCGGTAAAGGTAGGATCCCTTTTTTGCTGCTGCCTATATGCAAGCGTTTATATGCAAGGTAATTAAACAATAATTATACAATTATTATTCATTTATTTAAAAAATTAAAAAAAAAATTTTTAAGTCGCGAATTTATTTAATCGATTTTGTAAAAATCAAATAATCGAGAATCGATTATTTTTAATAGATTTAACTTTTAATTAAAAAGTCAAAACATTTTAGTCGGATTTTTTTTAATCTTTAATAAACGGTTAAATCCTTTTTTTTTTAATTCGATTTTTTTTTAGGAACGATTAAAAATTTTTTCTCGATTAAAAAAATTTCGATTTTTAGTCGTAAGTCGAACATCGATTAACAACCCCGGGAAAAAAAAACGCTAAATATTTTTTAACGGGTTTTTTTAACCTTCTTCAGCGTTTTTTCGGCGTTTTTAGCGCTGAAAAAAATTTCTTTTATCTAAAGACAAGTCTGTTTAGTCTCCAAAAAAATCATAAGTGAGTCAAAATTTTAACAACGTATCAAATGACAATCTTCACTTGCCTTTCCTTTTCTTTTGTAGTTTTTTAGTTGTGCTGCTTTTTCTGAGTGGTATCCTAAGGGAATTTTTATACTGTGCTTATCCTTAAATTTTAATTCAAACCGAACCGAACTAAATGAATAATTTTAAACGAATTGGAGAAATTTTTGTTATATTGACCAGGTGATTTTTTACAAAACAACACATTATATTCATTTAAGTAATTCTCAATAAAAAAAAGTAATTAGGAAATAATTGATTCTATTGTGTTTTATACACTTTTGGTTACAATCTTGAAAATAATATTAAAAATGATTGCAACTTTTAAAATTTTTTGAAATAAAATTATTTGGGGGTTACATTTGCAATATGAGCCGACATTGCAAATTAAATAAAGCAGCTTTAACCTGAGTGATTTAATTTTAATATTTTTTAACGAAAAATTTGTTTTTTTATAAAAAATATAAACTAGTTTAGGTTTATAAAAACTAACCAGTTGAAATAAAAATTTAATTATGCGTAAATTTGCGTTAAAAATCCTAAAATCTCATTTATAAAAGGTAAAATTTGGTAAATTTTTGTAAAAATTTGTAAAAAAAATAATTCTGAAATTTTCAATTTGGTACAATTAAAAAGTTTTTCTTCTACGATTGAATTTTCAGCAAACTCTTTAGAGGTTTGAAGTTAATAATCATTAAAAAAAGATTCTAGGTAATTTTAATATTTATTTTCAAAAAATCGTTTACTGTTTTTTAAAGGACTGAAAAAAAACTGTTCTTTTTAGCAGTTCATTATTTGTACTGTTTTGTACTTAATTATTTAAAAAAGAAACATATAATTATTATGAATTTAAAAATCGTAACAAATAATTTATAAACTTTATTCATACACACCACAAAACTTGTTACATCTTTACTGATTCCATCTCTGCAAAAAAACGCGACATTTAAATTTAAAATTTCTATTTTGCCATAAGCATTAAACACGTATTTTTTTATAGATAAATCAGCACTCAAGCACAGATTATATAATATAATATAATTAGGGAATCTATAATAAGTAATTTTTTGAAAAACTTCAGTATTTATGATAATGTATTAAAAATTAATATAATACTCGGTTAAAAAAAATTTCAAAAATTTATTTCAGGAAAAAATTAAAAAGATAAAATGCTTAAAAATAATTTTTCCTGATTAACTACTATGAAAAGATTCATTTCGACGTTTTTGTTTTTATCATTTTATATCTTTAGTTAAATTATATTTATTGTAACGGCTGGCGCTTTTAATTGTTGATAAAAATAACAAGTCCTAGAATAGCTAAGAATTTAAGTTGCCAGTCTAAATTATAATTTAAAATTGATTCTAATTAGATTCTTAAAGTCATAGAAAATTGCTCTAAATTTGTTTTATTATTTTTAGTTAATTAAATTTGATTTTGTTATTATTTCTAAGTTTGTTTCTTTGAGAAAAAAAGAAAAAACTATTTACACAATTAAAATTAGTCTTTCAATCATGTAACCTGGTAAATACACAATATTTATTGACCAAACTCTAACTAGCCGCCATCAATATTTTTAAATTTATTGAACAAATTTTATTAGATATAATCTTTCTTGCTAAAAGCCTTATTTTTGAGGAATAGATTGAAATTTCCTTTAAAAAAATTTTTTTCCAATATCTTAATAGGACTTTATTGTACGCATTCATTTTATATCCGTTTTTTTCTCAAAAACCGTAAAAGCTATGAAAAAACAAAAATGTTTTTTGAAGAGAACTAGTCGAGATCAATTAGAATATGGCAATTTTTTTTTTAATTAGATTTTTTTGATGCTCAATTTTACATTAAAAAGGCCAAAGAATGAAAGTTTGTCCTGAAAGAAATCGGTCACAAATCAAGCCTGAATAAGTCCTTTTTTTGAATTTTTTTTTTCTAATTTACGACAAAATGCTGACATCGCTAAGGTATGTGTGTTTACAGAATTTATGCTTGTCATTAAATTAGAAAAAAAAACAAAAATTTAAATTTTTGTAAACCAAAGTTACAATGTAATAAGGCGAAAATTTACGTAAAATACAAAAGATAAACAGTTTTATTCTTCAAATTCAAAAAAAGGACTTATTCAGGCTTGATTTGTGACCGATTTCTTTCAGGACATAACTTTCATTCTTTTGCCTTTTTTATGTAAAATTGAGCATCAAAAAAATCTAATTAAAAAAAAACTTGCCATATGGGATTTTTTAAAAAAAACTTAGTAAACAAAACTTTTGTTTCCTTAGTAAATTCCGTGTCTTTGTGTTTTGACCCAATCGATTACATTGCTCAGGTTTTATGTAAACAGTCATTGTCACAGCAAAATAACAGGATAGAAAAACTATTAAAACTTGACTTGGTTTCAGAACGCTCACTAAAACCTAAAACTAAAATAGCTTTTTAACATTTCTAAAACATTTACAAAACATCAAAAATTTTTTTTCGATTTCCCAAAAAAACACCTAGATGATTGATTTATTAATTTTCAATCATTATCCTATCTTGGTCATTTTAATGCTCTAAAACGAAAATTCAAATCACTATAAATAAAAGAACACAGAACCATTTTATTTTAAATATTTATTTATTTATTTCTGTTTAGATTTGGTTTTGTTTTTTGTATGCTCTGTATAAACAGTGTTTAAACAGGTCGCTAACCTTGTTTTAGAAGTTATTAGTCTTTCAGAATATTTAAAGCTGGTGCTAAAAGTGAGGTATTTTTTAATTGAAATCTACTATTTTTATTCTCTATTTATGGTGAAATAACTTAACACAAAATCTCGAAATAAAAATCAAACGAACTTTTCACGAGTTACAAGTAAGTCAAGACTTTTTCTACTATTTTATAATTTAAAAGTACGATTAGACACTTGTACTTGAAAAATATTTTTGGCGTTAAAAATATGGCAACTTTTTTTTAAAAAAAACTTTTTTCTCGTAAAGTTTAAATCAAAATAGCCCTAAAAATTATATAAGAAAAAAAAATTATTAGCCTTTTATAATGAAACTAATTCTTCGAACTAAAATCGAATTTTATGAAAACAAATGGTCGTGTCGAAATTCAATATAGTAAATTTAGAAAAATATTTAAAAAAAATAGTTAATTTCGATTACTTTTAAAGATACTTAAGTTGTGCTTCTCAAAAATTTTCAATCTTCTTTTAATAAAAATTTTAGACAAAAATATTTGGAAAAATTTCAAATTAAACTATAAGATTTTCCGTATTTCAAGGAACTAAACTGGTCAATGGGTTTACCAAAATAAAATTTAGTTCTTAACTATAAATATTAACCTCTTATTGATGCATTTGGTTTTAATTTTTTAAATTTTATTTAGTTAGGGTTCTTTGGCTAATCTAATTCAAATTGGAAAAAAAAAGGCATATATTTTTTGAGTAGAATTATTACTCGTCCTTGTCCCAATATAATTCTTTCTAGCTAAAAAATACTTGTTGATACTTGTTTTTTGGTAATTTTAAACAAGACTGGTTTGATCTTTTTCAATTTTTTTCCTACATATTTTTATGATTTGGAGAATTTTTTAATATAAAAATATGTTAACGAACGAAACAAAACGAAACAACGAAAGCTTAAGAAAAAAAACTGTTTAATACTAAACTTATCAAAATTTGGAGTACCATTAAATCTTGATTTTATATAAATAGAGTAGTGCTATGTCATGTTGATTTTACGTAAATCTATGTAATTATATGTAAATAAATGATGATGTGTTTCGAGTATAATTTCATGTCAAGTAACACTTCAGGTAGATCTTGTAATCTAATAACTTCTATTAATTACAATTAAATAAAATCTTCTTTTTTTTATCTTTTATAACTTATAATTCTTTAATATTCTTCGGAAGTGTATTTTCAATTCTAATGCAATTTCCAATAAAAACTAAGGAAAAAACATTTTTTTTAAAAATTTTTGCCAAAAAAGGAAAAATTCATACTTAGAAAATTTTTTTTCTTATCTTTAAAATGATAATTTAAAAATTGCTTCCCAAGAATTAAAGTGACTAAGTTAATCTACTAAATAAATAAGTTTGACATTATATCACTTATAAGGCTCCAAAAACACCGAGTCAGTATTCCTCAAATAATTATATCAATCGAAGAAGAAAAACTTTTTAATTGTACCAAATTGAAAATTTCAGAATTATTTGTTTTCAATGCTATTACGAAAATTTTTATTTTTTTTACAAATTTTTACAAAAATTTACCAAATTTTACCTTTTATAAATGAGATTTTAAGATTTTTAACGTAAATTTACGCATAATTAAATTTTTATTTCAACTGGTTAGTTATTATAAACCTAAACTAGTTTATATTTTTTATAAAAAAACAAATTTTTCGTTAAAAAATATTAAAATTAAATCACTCAGGTTAAAGCTGCTTTATTTAATTTGCAATGTCGGCTCATATTGCAAATGTAACCCCCAAATAATTTTATTTCAAAAAATTTTAAAAGTTGCAATCATTTTTAATATTATTTTCAAGATTGTAACCAAAAGTGTATAAAACACAATAGAATCAACCATATTGTCATCCAGTTTTGTTTCGTTCAGGAAAATAATTTCAAATCTACCAATCTCAACTAATTTTTTGTATCAAATCAATTTAGAAAATAGAACAAAAATAATTAAAAAAATTCAAATAATTTGGATAAATAATATTTACAGAGTGCCTTTTAAATACAGTAATGCCTGGCATACTCTTGCATTGCATCAAAAGTTAAAATTCAAACAAGCATGATGCATTAAACATGTATTTTTAATATTTTTCAAATATTAATAACTGCAGCATTAAAAATCGAATTACTTAAATCAATCGATTGTGAAACAGATCTCGGTATGTTGATTTCATTCGACCTCAAACCGACTAATCAGGTGAAAAAAGCCGTATCTAAAGCCAATAGTATACTTGGATTATTAAAAAAACTTCTGTGAACCAAGACGCTTAAACTTAGTCAAAACTTTACAAGTGTTACTTAAGACCACACCTCGAATTTACCGTTCCAGCTTGGCCGCCTTACACTAAAAAAGACATCAAAACTATCGAAAAAGAGCAACAAAATCAATTGACTCCTTACGCCACAACTCAAGTTTAATGTTTTAAATTTTCTTTTAATATTTTTTGCAATTGAAACTTTAACTTTTTTTGTGAAAAAAAAATTATTTTGAGCTAACTTATTACGTTTCTCTATTTTATGACTACATGATTCATCTTTTGTTTTAACCATATACTGGAACGTCTGAAAATACAAAAATTTACTAAAATTCCAAATAATTTCTAATAAAATAGAATTTAATAGAATTGGAAAGTAAAAATTTTAAAACAATTGATGAAGCAATCCTACAAGCAAGCGTCATTACAAAGGGAATGGTAAACCCTAATAATCCTACCTTCGTGAATTCACGGCACAACAAAAAAAAACGCTATAAAAATGATAATTTACCACTCAAATATAAAGATAAGCCACACAACGAATCAGAAGAGCAGTTACAATTGTAAAAAGACCGTTCATTATATATCTAATTGTAGAGAAAATGGT
This sequence comes from Brachionus calyciflorus, assembly GCA_002922825.1. Taxonomy (NCBI): domain Eukaryota; kingdom Metazoa; phylum Rotifera; class Eurotatoria; order Ploima; family Brachionidae; genus Brachionus; species Brachionus calyciflorus. Next base: position 120,659 of record NTPY01000966.1, on the reverse strand, counting down.
AATCAGCGAAAACACTATAATAAAGAGATCAATAGGCAACTAAGAAGGACTTATTGGGCTGAAGATGTCGAAAAAGAGGAAAAAAATAAAACGAATAAAACCGAATTAGACGCATTAGCATGCAAGGCCGGAAAGCTTTTAGGGGTAAAAGTAGGGCTTAGACCGGTTCAATTTAAAGAGCCGGTTTTAGAACCGCTTTTAAAATGGAACCGGTTCCAAAAAGCTGAATCTAAAATTAAATCAGTTTATGCAATCGGTTTCAGAACGAAACCGGTTTTTGCACTCGATTCCATTTTAAAAGCAGTTCTCAAACCGGTTTGAAACCAGTTTTAATTTTCTTAAAGGGAATATATTTAGAAAGCTGACTCTATCAGTTCTACCTTTAGTAACTGTTAACCTGCTGAAAATTTCTGTTTTGATGAAACACGGAAAAAGTAACGCTTATAGTCGTTTGTTATTCTTTTCAAATATTTTATCTTTTTGCAACCAACATGGGGATGAGAAGTTCATTTCAATTGACTCAATTCAATTCAAACAAATGATTATAACTTTTTAACAAATTAATATTTTTCCAAAATTGCTACAAAATGAAGCAACTTAAATTTTAAAGAATATTAATTGATTAAAAAGTAATAAGAATTTGTTTGAATTGAACTGAGTCAATTGAAATGAACTTCACAACCCCACCAACATGCACATACATCAAAATTTGGTAAGATCTTTGCTCTTGGGGAATTCAAATATTTAACTATTTCTTTATATGATCAACTTTTTAGTCATGATTCTTTCGATAATTGACAAAGGTTTATCTATTGTTGAAAATGAGAGTTCAATTTTTAAAATTGCAAAAAAAAATAAACAGAGGCGTAGCCAGATCCGAACAATAAGTAAGAACCATATTTATATAAAATTTCAAAATTTTAATAGAATTTTACTTTTTAAATTCACAGTTATCAGGCAATAGTAAAAGATTATTTCAATCCTTTTAAAAATGACCTTTAATTTTTGAAAAACAATTTTGTTATTCAATTCAACCCATTTTCACAGATATTTGTTATAAATGTTCTATTTTTTACTAAATACTTTACTAAACTAAATAATTCATATACGTTACTATACTAAATAATTATTATTAAACAGTCCTTATTTTGTACAGTGTTTCTAGCAAAAATGTAAGGTAAATACTTTTTTTATGAAAGGATTTTTGGATTTCTATTAAAAATTTAAAAATTTTGGTGAATGTTTTTTAGACCAAATACTATTAGAATCTTTGCGAAAATTCATACATCACTATTTTCCTCGATTTTTCGATAATTTTGTGTTTTGGATAAAATTTGCGTTTAGAAATAACCAGAAATACAGGTTTCTGTATTCAGTAAAAAATAAATTCCAACTATTTTAAAATGAGCTAAAAATTACTATTTCAAAAAATTTATCATAATAATAATACTTAGGAAAATTGATGAATCATAATAATAATTTAGTCAAACCGGTTTTGAAACCGATTTGATTCTTCAATTGGTTTTGAAAATCGGTTTGAATATGAAGCCGGTTTTAAACGCCGGTTTTTGTATGAAACCGATATTCGAAATCGGTTTAATTTTAAAACCGATTTTACAATAAACCGAATTAAAACCGGCCTACCAGCCCTAAGTAAAAGGGTCCTTGAATGGGAATCTAATAAATTCTTCAATTGACACTGGAGCAACCACTTCAATAATTAGTAGTAAATTCGCAAAAAAAATGGTCTTGACTTACTCTAATCAAATGTTAAAATAAAAACCGCGGATAATAAATTAATTATGGTAAGTGGTAAGACTTAAGCCTTAAAAATCGACATAGAGGGTCAAAAAACTTAGTTAATCCAAGTTAGGAAAGTCTGAACTTGAAAGGCGAAATAATTTCATTAGACATTATTGGTCAAGAATTCGCGTTACCAGTTATCGAAGAAGAACAAGATTGTAAATTAATAATGAGCTAGTATTTATCAAAATATTCTCATGCGAAAAATACAAAAAGTATTAAAGCGAATAAAGAAGTTGATATTTTATCTTTGAATCTTTGGAAAACCAAAAGTTGAATTTTCGGCAAAGTTTAAAATTAAATCTTTTCATCATTTTATCAATTATCAATTCATTTTTCATTAATATTTTTTTGAAAAAAGTTAATAAAAATTTATGTTTTTTTTTCTTTTAAATCAAAATGAATGTTCTTTAATATTTTTGCAAGAATTTAAATTAGCTACACAAAATAAATTATTTTAATTTTACAAATGAAATTTATAAATTAATTAATATTAAAATAAAAAAATGTGATTTAAAGCAAAGATTTTTAGAGTGACTAGTGCTTCTGGCTACTATACCGCGATAAATTTGTTTATTCAGTCTTAATAGCTGGGGAGAAAATAAATTTTTATTTGTATATCAAATGAATATTATGATAAAACTAAAACATTTAAGTTGCTTGAAGTCCTATGAAAATATTTTTTCCCCCGGCGCCATCAAGACGGCAACCACCATTAAGAAATTTTAGGAAACGAGTTATCTCCTAATAAGGCATCATTATTCAAAAAAGTTATTTAATTAGAAAAACAATTGAGAAAGAAAGACATTAATTTGGTTTGAATATCAAAATTGAATTTTTGAATTTAATTTTTTTTACATTATTATGGTATACATAATATGATCTTTAGCTAAAAGACTCTTAAAGGTAAACGACTGAAAATACAAATAAATAATTTTATCTTTTTTTTAAATATTTTTGATTAAATTAAACTTTCTTAAATTAATAATATTTGTCTATTCAATTAACAAACCCAAAAATTCAGAAGAAATAAATTTTCGATGTTAAAATTAGAGATAATTTATTGATAAAACTTTTTTGTCAAAAACATAAATATTGCCTCATCAGTAATTTTTTTTTATTTAAAATTAAATAAAAAGGAAGTTTATTTTTAATTGAATAAATAAAGGCTTTATTGATAAAATAAATATAAATAAGAATATACTAAAACGGCTAAATAAGAATTTACTATAAAGTATTAAATAAATTAAAAAGAAAAAATTTCTTTAGCAATCACATAGCTCAACATCAACTTCAAAATGAACATCCTTAGTAGTAAACCTTGGCACTTTTTTTCAGCATCTATTACTGGCTGATTTCCTCTAAACCCCTCCCAAAACTGAACTTTTAGAAAATTCTCTCACTTTCTATTGGACAAACATAAATTAATGATTTTTCAAGACAAAATAACTATGTCACCATTCGAGGACCCCCCTCCTAAAATTTTAAACTTGAAAATTAACACGTGCTCATCTCTCATAGATTACGTCGAATGTTTATTTAAGAAATAAAAATTAATCAGCCTTAACTTAATCTTTAATTGTTTTTTTAATGACTTGTTTTTGATAAATCTCTTAAGTAAACAAGATGATAATTTTTCCAAAAAAATTTCTTTTAAAAAAAAGGTGAATATATTTCATTGTAAATTTGTAATTTCCAAAATAAAAAAAATTCTAATTTCCAAAATAAAATAAAAATTTAAAATATGAATAATTTTTGTAAACCTTGTTTATCAAAAATTCGAGCATGTAAATGTACAATTTGTAAGGAAAAAAACGGGTATCAACTCTGTTTAAAATGTTACCTAAAAATTTCAGAAAGGAAACGATTAATAAAAAGTAACCTATTTGTTATGCTTTTTTCTTAATTAAACTTTTAAATATTTTCTTTTTCATAAAAGGTGTAGATAAAATAGTTCTAATGTTAGCTAAAATTGAAGAATTCTTTGAAAACATTCAAAGAATTTACGAGGTCTTAGAAATTCAAGGCTTGTTATTAAGTAATTTAAGTCATGAGACACAGAAAAGAGTCAGGCAACTCGAAAGATTTTATAAGCATAGAGAGACTGTACATCGTGTCTATTTGAATGATAACGATGATATTCCCTCATATCAAATTCCAAATTAAGACTTCAAAAGTATTTTTTTAATTTTAAATAAATATTTTTTTTTAGTTTTTTTAATGTTTTTAAATTAATTGAGGTATTAATGATTTGTTTATTTAAAAATAAAAATTAAAACCATTTCTTTTTGTTTTTTGAGAATTTTAACAGCGTTTTTTTTTTTCGATTAATTTTTTTTTTTGGCTATAAAAATATCATAAGTTGGAGAAAAATTTGTATTGAGATATAATCATAAACGTTTATAAAAATATGACTGTTTTCGAGCCCAAATTATTGAAGTCTATTTTGATAAAAAAAATATTCCAATTTTTGTAAAAAAAAATTTTTTTTTTCTGCAATTTGATTCATTATAACCAAAAAAAAAAGATCACTAAATTTTGACTGACTTGTTTTAAAACAAAAAATTATTGTATGAACACATAAAATAATATCCACATAAATTTAATCCAACAAAAATTTTTACTTAGTTTTTTTTTAAAAGAAAAACTATTTTGTAACAAAAAATGGTTGATTCTGTAGTAAACCACATCATTTATTACACTTGACTTTTAAAGAACATCATCCACATCATGTAAACTCAATTGTGTATTAAGTAGCTAATAAAAAAACTACATTTTAATAAATTAGGATAGAATCCAATAGAGCTTTAGACATCGAATGTAGATAATTATATAAAAAATTAAGGTATTCTACTTGGACGATGATTCCGAATTACTATGATAATAATTAGTTGATTCATCTTAAGTCATTAAAATAGAATCTAAAGTAACTAGACAAAAAAAAACTAAAAATACTCAAGGTGACATGATATTTAGCCTAAAATAACTTATTAACTTAAGCTGATGTTATTAGAGCATTACGTAACATTTTGGTTAAATATTATTCTTGTTCATGATAAACTGGTTTAATTCCTTTATGTAGTATAGGATTAACTGAAGTAAAATTTGACTGAGATTACCAATTTTCTAAACACTCTTTTTACAAAATATGTAATGAACTCATCTAAATGATCTCTCTTAAAAATTAAAACATGTGATTGATAAAACTATAAGTGTGACTGATAAGGAATAATTTATTTTTATAAATTAAAGAAAAAAAAATTATAATTATATTAAATTATGGAATGATACTAGTCATCTAAGATGAAAAATATTATTGAATAAATTGTTTTTATAACTTCTAAATATTTCATATATCGATGTGAGAAGAGATTAAGGTTTAACATAAATAAAAAGCCTAGTTTTTTATTAATTTTATTCAAAATTTCTGATCTAGTACCAAAATTTCTGAAAATCTAATTGCCAATAGACGGTCTTTGACACAGAGTTTTAAAACAAAATAAAATACTTTATTTAGTCTTTCTGAGAAATTTCAAAAGATTTATAAAAATAGTTTTTGAAGATAAATTTGTACGATTCGAAGTTGTCTAAAAAAAAAAAACAAATTGATAGGAAAAATAAGTTAGGCTTATGGTTTAAAAAGATAGAATAAAAATAAGTGTATTTTTCACAGTCAATTTTTAGAAGTAGTTAGTACTCGAAAAAATGGAAAAAAAAAAGTTTTGATAAAAATTTGTTAATCAAAATCGATGTTGGTATTGATGTTATTGTTGATGTTGATGTTGGTGTGAATGTTAATGTTAATGTTGGTGTTGATGTTGGTGTTAAAGTTTGTGTTGGTGTTAGTGTTGATGTTGATGTAGATGATTGTGTTGATGTTGATAAAGCATTCCACTCTCGATAAAAGGATTTTAAAAAGGTTAATTCTAAGTTTAATTTGTTTAAGATGTCTTTAAACTTTCTAACGAGATTTCAATTTATAATGAATTTCAAATTAATTTTCTGGTAATAAACAACAACAACAAAAAAATTAATATTTTTGATTAATAAATTTTATATTTTGTAACAAATTAAAGCTTAAAAATAAGTAAGTTATAGACTACTTCAAGACGAATAAACTTTTTTAAATTGGTAATCTCTTGATAAAGTCAAACTTTCATTAGATCACATTTTGATATTATCACAAAATAAATATTAAGAAATCATTTTCGTTATTTTTTTTAAAAACAAAAAATATGTCACATTTTTAATTAGAAATAATTTGTAAAAAAAATATATTTGGTCAATTTTTTTTATTATCTGCTAGTTTTCTAAATTAAAAAAGCGATGAGTTCTCTTTTTTTAAAAAAAATTCATTATAATTTATCGAAATTCATTTTAATTTATATTTTTTGATCACAATGCATTTAAAATTTCGATTTTAATTAAAAAAAAAAACATTTTTGATCAATTTAGTTAATATCGGCTAGTTTTCTAAATTAAAAAAAATTTTTCAGATTTCTCTTTTTTTTTAAAAAAAAAAATTAATTTAAATTTATTTAAGTTACTTTTTAAATTATGTTTTTTGGTCAAAATGCACTTAAAATTTTGATCCTAATTAAATTTATTTTGAATATTGCTAAAATTTGATAGCTTCACATTTAATTCGTTAGAGTTGATTGCTTTTGAAAATTTCAACATTCATTTTTAATTTAGAAAAAAATACTATTTTAGTTTTTATATTAAATTTACTGATTTTTATACGAAATAAATTTATTTAAAAAATTGATTTATTGGATTTTTGATAGATATTTTATTGGATATTCAATATTGTCTCCTCCTTGCCTAGGAGGGGGGTCCTCGAATGGTGACATAGTTATTTTGTCTTAGAAAATCAATAATTTATGTCTATCCAATAGAAAGTGAGAGAATTTTCTAAAAGTTCAGTTTTGGGAGGGGTTTAGACGAAATCAGCCAGTAATAGATGCTGAAAAAAAGTGCCAAGGTTTACTACTATCCTTCATCGACCCACATGACTTGCAGACATGAGATTTTGTAATATGAGATTTTAAATTATCGTACCTTCCAGGACATAAGCGACAAGGATCTCTTCCTTCAGTTGGATATTTCTTAAAAATAAAAATTTAAGCACAAAATTATAGACTTACAAATACTTTAAAAATACTTTAAATAAATTTGCATTATTCTTTTTTTTTTGAGAATTTAAAACGGAACGATTCCTATAATTTAGTAAATTAAATTGTAAGTTTTTTTCAATCCGGCAAATTTTATAGCTTACGATTTTTCGGAAAAAATATTCTTTTCAATTTTTAGTGGTAGGCCAATTGTTGACATCTTGTTTGTTTCGTGCATTACCTTTAAAAAAAATAATATCAACTAAAAAATGAAATTAAATCTTTTTACTTTTTCTAAAAATAGCTTTTCTATGCTTTTAAATCGAAGAATTAAATGCTTTTGATCAAAATCTGTAGTAATCGAAAGATCTGAGCAAATAGGTTTAAAATATGATCTCTGAAAACTAGCGCGAAAAAATGGACATGTTTTTAACGTAAAATGTCGTTTATACTTCGAATTGATATTATCCTCACCAGTACAACCAGGAAATGGGCAAAAAGATTGCTAAATAGAAAATTAAAAATGAAAATACAAAATGAATTTCTTACGTTAGATCGTTGAATTGGATTATCGATTTCCTCACTATCTTTTAAAATTGAATTAAAATGAGACCTTATATTGGAATTCAACTGAAAATTATGATTCGAAAAGTTATCATAGAATTGAGTTCTAATCTGATTTTGAAATGGATTTTCTGATTTAAGGTTATTATGAAAAACACTTTGAACAAAATCCATTTTTTCATCGTCAGATGGAATTTTACTATTATTATTGTGATATCTTGTGGATTGGAGTGACAATTTTTCTTTTTCAAGACCAGAAATTTTTTCAATAAGTGAAAAATTCTCTCTGTAAAGAGACTGAATCTCAATGTAAAGGTCATTCATATTCGATTGAGTATTTAAATATTTCTCCTGAAAAAAAAATTATTAAAAAATTATTTTTGAAAGGCTAATAATCAAGCTTGAATAAAGACAAGGACTTTTTTTTCCTTTAAGCTTGACTATTAACTCTAAAAAAGAAAATATTATATTTTCAAACCTTTTCAGTCTCTAATTGATTAAGTCGTGAAATAAGCTGCTTATTTTCACGTTGGACTTTTAGCAAGCTCTCGTTTAATTCATTCATTTGGTCTCCATTTGTCGCATTTGAATCAAGAGTTTGCTGTAGTCGGTTCTATTAGAAAAAAAAATTATTAAAAAATTATTTTTGAATGGCTAATAATCAAGCTTGAATAAAGACAAGGACCTTATTTTTCCTTTAAGCTTGACTATTAACTCTAAAAAAGAAAATTTTATATTTTCAAACCTTTTCAGTCTCTAATTGATTAATTCTAAATTTCATTTTTTCTTATTCATTTTCCATATCAACTTTTAGATTTTGCGCTTTATTTTTTTCCATTATTTCCTCCGAAACACATTGTTTTAATTCTTTTACTTCATTTTTTAAATTGTAGTTTTCGTCTAATATATCATCATATTGAATTTGTTGATTTTGTTCAACCAGTTCTATTTTATTACGCAGACTTTCAATTTGAGCCTGCATTCTTTCATTTTCAAAATCTAAATTTTTGTGCTTCTCTAAAAAATTTTGAGCCATTTCACAATCTTCTAAGTTAAAATGATCTATCGATTCACAATTAATCCATTGACATTTTCTTGATTTTTTAATTTCTTTATCAAGATTTTTGCTTCTATCAATTAATGACTCATTTTCTTTTTTTATCTGTTCATTTTCCTTAGAAGAATTAATGAATTAAAATTTTTTCGACTTCTTTTAAAGTAAAATTTAGATACTTTTTTTTCTGTTTTAAAATTATTTTCTAAGTTTTCAATAAAACTTTTTAAGTCTTTATTTTCAACTTTTAATTTATTAATCATGTCATTTTGATTTTTTATTTGTTCATTTGCTTGATCGAGGTCTTTCTCAATGCCTGAGTACTCGCTAAACATCATTGAGCTTGATTGGGTTATTTTGTTAACATAATTAATTAAATCTTCATTATCTTTCTTCAGAGAATGGTACTCATCTTCGATAGAGATTTGACTTGTATGCATTTGACTATAACTGTCTTGTCCTAATTCAGGACTTCCTAGGGCTGAGTCAGGTGTGTTAAATTGAAATCCTATGATATTGCCATGTATATGATCTTTACTAGGTAGACCATCACTTAAAATTACAATATTAAAATTTGAATTAAAAATTTATACACCTTTTCAAGCGTGGGGATAATACCATCATTTTCTCAATATGAGAGTTTGAAATCGTTTCTGGGCTAAGTTCAAGTCTCTTTTTGTTCATTTTTTTAAAAATCTTATTAGCTTTCTTAAGGTTTATTTTTTTATTTACCGCAATGTTTAAAATTTTTGGATCATTTATAAAAATAAAACCGAAAAAAAAATTTTTTGAATTAAGCATTTTGTAAATATAAAAATCTAATCATTTTCAAGCCTTTAATTTTGTTTTGTACTTTTTTGAGTGGTTAAATTTTACCAAATCCTAATTCGGAATTAGAATTGTTCAAATTATGGCATATCTATCGAATTCTAATTCACTCTTTTTTTTGTTTACTAATCTTAAAGTATTTAGTTGAAAGTAAACATTAAAACTTATTTTGGAAAAAAATAATAGATTCGAATCTAATTTTTTTTTCAAAATTTTTTTTGATAAGTTTCTCAAAGAAAATTATGAAAAAAAATTCGCTTTGAAAATTTTTGATTTTTATTTTCCGATTCGAAAATTCCGAAATATTTTCGAAAAAGAATTATTTTTTCGTAACCCAACCATACTAAATAATGATTTGAGATTTATTTTAAGGTGCACCAAATCATGAACCTTAGTCAAGCTTTGGCTGTTTTTGAGCCTAAATAACTCATGTATACTCTGATGAAAAAATTCCAAAAATATTTTGAATTATAGAGTTAACCATGCTTTATAAAAATTGGTTTTGATTTTGAACAATTTGTTAAAAACCTAATTAAAACAATAACAATTATTTGATTATCTGAACTTAATCATTTCGAATGAACCTATTTTTTTTTAAATTAGGCTAATTGTTATCTTGAGAAATATAAAAAAAACCTTTTATAAATTTTTTTGAAAGCCATGACAAAGTTTTAATTTTAATAGTTTTGAAATGCTAAATTTTTTTTTTGATAAAATTTTTTTTAGTCTATATTTTTTAATTTAAAAAGCCAAAGAATAAAAAATTTATTAATTTTAATTTTTAAAAATTTTATAATCTTAAAGATTTATTTTTTTAAGATTAAAATTTGGGAAATGTTGAAGGATGTTATGCCAATTTGGTACTATGATGCCACTGGAAGCGTACATGTTGATATCGCTTCACAAAAAAAACCTTATTTATATTCATTAGTTGTACATGATCCGACTAATAGGACTATTTTACCAATTGCAGAATTTATAACGACTTCTCATGTTACTTCAAATATTTCGACTTATATTAGAAAAATCAAAAGAATTTTGTTCGAAAGTCTTAATTCTCAACCATTCCCTTCAATCATAGTAACCGATTTTTCTTATGCTTTGATTAATTCAGTTATGGAAAGCTACAACCAGTGTAGTCTAAATGTTTATCTATTATATTGTTTCGATTTAAAAGTACGCAATAAAGATCGAAAAGAATTTTTCAACAAAATAAGTGTGATTTCATATCTATGTGCAACACACTTCTTAAAATTAATAATTAATAAAACTAAAGGGATAAAAGCATCCTCTAAAGCTAAAAAACTCCTTTATTTTTGCTTTAGTCTTCTTCAAAATTGTAAAACAATTCAACAATTCGATAATTATTTAGTTAATATTTTCAACATTTTTAACCAAAAGAATAAAAAAGAATCAGTAAGATATTCAATAGAAGTTGTACGTAATGAACTTATATTAAACAATTTAAATACTAAATTAACAACCGAGTTTTTAACAGAAAACCAAGTAGAAAGAGATAAAGACTTTGAATATTTTAATACTCAAACAAGTGATCTATACAATGGTGATTATGATAATGGATTATCAAATATATCGCCTTTTAAAAATTATTATGATTCCATGATTAGAGAATTTAGAACTTGTTGCACAACCGATGAAATAGATACTAAAGAAATTAATGAATATTATAGTCCAGATCTTTTTGGAATTATTTCTGGTTACTTGCATTTAATTCCCTTATGGACTGGAATTATTATTAATCATACACCTTTTATTAAAGAAAATAATATAACTCGTTTGACCAACAATCCAGTAGAAAATTGGTTTGGGAACTTGAAGAAAAACATTCTTCAAAGAAAAAAGGTCAAAGCGAGTGAATTAGTTAGCTCATTATACGAAAGATTAGAATCAAAGTTTTATGAATATTATTCAAATAAGGATAATGATGAGAATCAAAACGAGAAAAAAAAAGATTTAAAGACAGATAAAAAAATTGAGGAATTATGGATTGATAAAAATACAAAAGCTAAACCTTAAAATCGGTTTATTACAAAAATATTCCTTATCTTCACGAAAAAAATGAAGATCAATTTAAAGAACAAATAAACCTTCACGAAACAACTGAGTTCACTGAAATTTTCGATACTAATTTTTTGACTAACATGAATTTCGAAATTTTAAAAGACCTTTATGATCGAATTACTAAAGATAGTGAAATGAATTTGCAAAAGTTAAAGAGATTTTTTGAAATTTATAGGAATTTTTTTGAAGAATTTAAAGAAAATATTAGTGCTGTAAAAGTTTATAGCAAAACAAATGATCATAAAATCGATAATGTTTTCTTCTGTCTTTTTACGGAAAACAATTTTATAAATTATAAACCAATTACTGTTAGTAAGGACGGTAATTGTTTTTATGAGTCACTTTCATTACTGTATTTTAGTACAATGGATTTATTTTATTTATTTAAATTAGCTTCGATTTTTACAATTTTAGAAAATGAATTTTTTTTCAATTATATTATAAAAGATCTTAAATATGAGTTTGATTTAGAAAATTTTATCAAAAGGTCAGCCAAAAAAAATGAATGGGCATGTGAGCTTAATATCATTTCTTTGTCTATATTTTTGAACAAAACAATTTTAGTTTTCGGATTCGATCCAAATGATTCGTATCAATTAAATATTAAATATGACTTATGTGGTGTTGAAGAAAACCCTTTGCCTATTGGTTTTATGATAAATCATTTTGTCCCTCTTCTCCAGGATTCAGATGATGCAATTTTGCCAGATATTCCAATCGATTTATATTCAAAATTTAGGGATAAATTCTTCAATAAATAAATTTTTTAAAAATTTTTTTTGTTTTTCTAATTTAGGTTCTTTAAAACGAATTCAAAATTTAAAATTCATTTTTGATTGAATAGTAACACTCACTGGTTCTCGCAGTCAAAATTTAAATAAATTAAGTGACCCTTTAAGAGAGATTTTTTTTTAATTTTCAAAAAAATTATAATTTTTTCAGCAAGGAAATACGTGAATTGTTGACATTCCTTAAGAATGATGGTTCTTCAATTTTTTAATAAATCGATAGGATTAATTAATTAGTTATTAGGTATTTAAATTAAAAAAAATTGTTCAATTCATGCATAAATGTTAATTAAAATAAATTTTAAAGTAAAGCTACTTGAAATTTTTTATTTTTTTATAAAAAAGGGTTCAATTTTTTCGAATGGATTTTCTCATGCTGCAAAAGCATTTATACCAATAAGCTTGGTAGTCCAATCGATATTATAAAAGATTAAGAAACATCAAATTAAAAATTTTTTTAATTATAATTTAACCGTTTGTTTTAGGTGATACTTCGATTCTTGAAATTTTCTTTTTCATTATAATTCAGCTACAAAAAAATTACAAAATTTAATTTTTATTTATTTTAAAATAGATTAAATAAAAATTAAAAAACCATATATTTAGCAACATCCACTTCATTACTAAAATTTTTATTCAATTAATAATAAGATAATTTTAGACTTCTCTATTTTTTTTTCTTTATTTCTGTTAAATGATATTTTCGAATAATTTTTTCGGCGTAATTTTTCACTAAATATAATTTTGACCATATATTTAAAAGCGGTCTTTATATAATTGTTTTAAATGCTCTGAATTTCTTTTTCAAAATAACATGATACTTGGTTAATCTCTTTAAGTCCATTCGAGAATTTTGAAATCTTTTAATAAGGCTAATTGTAGGTAATTTTTTCTTTGAATGAATGGATACTTTTAAAAATAAATTTTCATTATAATTCATTTCATTTGATTTTTCCTGATTGAATTATTATCGATAGCTTTAAAGGGAAATTTTTCTCTCCCATGATGCGGGGTTTTATTTTTTACAAATAAGTTTTTCATTTTTTTTTCTAAAATTAAAAAAAAAAAATTAAAATAATTTATTTTGTGTAGCTAATTTAAATTCTTGCAAAAATATTAAAAAACATTCATTTTGATTTAAAAGAAAAAAAAACATAATTGTTTATTAACTTTTTTCAAAAAAATATTAATAAAAAATGAATTGATAAATGATAAAATGATGAATAGATTGAATTTAAAACTTTGCCGAATTTTCTGATAAAGGAAGCGAATTAAAAGAAGATGAAGACAAAACCGGACTTATAAAAGAAACTTTTAAAGATGCTGTTACGGCAACAAATCTTGACATGAAAAACGAAAAATTCAAAACAAATGTTGAAGATGCCAAAGAAAATGAAGAAGTAGAAACTTCATCAACAAAATTAAGGACACAAACCATAAAGCAGAGGGGGAGACTGATCCATTAATCCATTAATTGATTATAAAGAAGTGTAAAACCTTTATGATGAAAGGACACAAAACAATAGATTGGAGGGTAAGAAAAGTAATCGCACAAGAAAAAAAAAAAAAATACTTTTGTTACTTTGCTAACAATTATTATGAAACTAATTGCTCCAATTTTTTGTTCGAAAATCGAAGGAAAATTTCATGTTGGCGAATAAAATACTGCAATTACATTAATTAAGATTTCCAGTTTAGTTCACTTGAAATTGAAAATGAATATTAATTTTGTTTTAAATGCGTTTGATTAGAAAAAAAATTATTAAAATTTAGTTATTTTATTTCTTGGTAAATGAAATTTCGATCATTTAGGAAAGAAGGAATTTTGTTTGAAATAAATTAGCATTAATTTAAAAATCTAAGATTTTCTTATCTAATCCTATATTTTCTTATATTTTATAAATTCTTATTGAATCTTATAAGAAAAAATTTTTTTTCTTACAAGAAAATGGTATTTATTATATTTAATACAATATAAAAAAAAAAATTTCGGCTCATGTCGACTATGTGAACATTTGTTTACCAAAAAATGTGATCATTGGTATCATGTCGACTATGCTAACGCTATAGTAGAGTACTGTAGAAAATGGAGCTATACAATTAAGAAAGATGAAATACTGCGACAAAATTACTCGTCAAAATACAAAATTAATATGAAGATAGACCAAAATGAGATCCCACAAAGCCCAGCCCAACATTTTTCAGAATCACATTAGACCCGAAAATAAACTTTAAACAGCATAAAATCGAAACCTAGAAAAAAATTATCACAAAAAAAATCTTTTGAAAAAATTAAAAAATTTCAAATGGTCAAACTCAATTGCCGTGAACATCGCACTATATAAATCATTAATCAGGTCTTTTTTCGATTATTGTTTTGTGATCCACTAATCGAGACATGATAGCTGACCGAACAAATAATCTTTTGGTTAAATTCCTCAAGAACAAAACAGATCAACCAAATATTGCCAATGAAATCATCGAATTTTTAACCAATAACAAACGCTTCTGAACTCCACTCGACAATTTTTTCTCATCTTAAATAGAAGTTAAAATCGAGATAAATCTTTTTTTTATTATTTTATATTTTGAATTCATTTAAATTTTTTTTTATTTTTTGACGGATTCAAAAGAAGGCTTCTAGCCATTCCGACCCTCCTGGGTTAAAACCTTCAACTATATTTATTTTTAAATAAATAATAAATCTAATCTAAATTTATTTATAAATAAATAAATTTAGAAGAAGATAAAAACTGAATTAGATGATATAATTTTTTCTGTATTTTTCGAATAAAAATGGTATCAAGTGAGTTGTCAGTTTTTGCATTACAAAATTTACGTATAAGGAGGCTTAATAAAATTAAGTGAGATTTAAAAAAAGTAAACATATATTTAGAAAACTGAGATTATCTCTACAAAATGTAGAAATTTATTTGAGTATAAAAAATTAAATATAAACTGAAAAATTGATTCTAAAAAAATGGCAGTTTATATTTTCGAAGTCAAAAATTGAAAGTGGTCTTTTTTTAGAATTAATTTTTCAGTTTATATTTAATTTTTTATAGTCAAATAAATTTCTGCATTTTGTAGAGATAATCTCAGTTTTCTAAATATATTTTTACGTATAAATCTAGCTAGCTTTAATCAAAATGAAAAGTCAGAATATTATCAAAATCCTTTTTATTAAATTCTAATCTTTTCCTATCATTCCGGTAAAAATTTTATGAAAAAAAAAGTTTGAATTTAAAATTAAAATTTATTAATATTCAAATATAAAGTTATAAAAAGAAAGAAAAGATGTATCTACCATAAACCAGCAGCACCACAACCTATGCCTAATGGAGCAGCAGCCCAGTTGTTCAAACCAGACCAATTGTTCCAGGCTAATGATGAAGCAGCTAATGGAGCAGCAGCCCAGGTTGAAGCAGCTTATGGAGCGGCAGCCCAGTTGTTCAAACCAGACCAATTGTTCCAGGCTAATGGTGAAGCAGCTAATGGAGCAGCAGCCCAAGTTGAAGCAGCTAATGGAGCGGCAGCCCAAGTTGAAGCAGCTAATGGAGCAGCAGCCCAGGTTGAAGCAGCTAATGGAGCGGCAGCCCAAGTTGAAGCAGCTAATGGAGCGGCAGCCCAAGTTGAAGCAGCTAATGGAGCAGCAGCCCAGGTTGAAGCAGCTAATGGAGCGGCAGCCCAGTTGTTCAAACCAGATCAATTGTTCCAGGCTAATGGTGAAGTAGCTAATGATAAACCTTATCCGCAGGCCATTTTGTGTCTTGTATTTTTTTTGTTATAAGATTTTTAAAATTGTTTTAATACTTAAATTTCTGATGGTAACTATCGAAAAATGGTGCATATTTATATTATACTTTTCAACATTTTGCATGCATCAAAAACTTATCTGAAAAACTTATCGGGTTTTTTATTATCTGAAAAAAATTCATCATATAAAAAAATTTAACCGAAAATAAGCCATAAATAAGGTTCGCATAATTCAAAAGTTCCACGATGTCTGAATTTAGGAATTCCGAGTTCAAATTCGTAATCTACGTCCTCGAAAACCCCAAAAAAAATATATTTTTAGGGGTAGAATGATTTTTCGAATTTTACGACCTTGGGGTACAAACAATATGGCTTTTTTACTTAGTTGCTTATGTTTGCAAGGGGATATCTCATGATTTGGTCAAGATAACATCGATATGTATATTTTCTAAAAGCTCGTTAATTTTTCTATTAGATAATTTTATTTAAAATAAAAAAAAATATAGTTAAAAACTTATTAAAGACTTAAAAAACCATAAAAATCGATATTTGTAGTTAAATTACATCTCATAGGGGTGACTTTTGACCCCCTCTTTTTTGTGGCTTTTATTAACCTAGAAACAATTTCTAATAATTCTAAGGAATTAATTTTTTATTTAAAGCTTTAATTTGTATAAAAAAAATAATCAAATCAGGTAATATAGGTTAATGTTTGAGACAACATGTTGATCGATTTTTTCTCTGTTAAAAATTTTAATTATAACTGATTTTCGCTTCTGTCTTGGTTCATATAGATCAGTTGAATGTCAAATCGGTGAAGGTTATACATTTTAAGTTCAAGGTTATTCAGAATATCTATATAAATAATAGGCTTGTCATGGTATCAATTATTCTATTTTTTTAATATAAATTTAAGTTATGGAACAATTGCAAGAAAAAATTGGAAATAACAATCGAAGGGTTTGTTGGTGTATAGGTTGTGGTAGGCAAGGTGATCAGTTTAAAGGTAACGAATTTGGTCAAATAAAAAGTGAAAGTGTTGTTGAAAAAATTGCCTTCGCTTTTAGTAAATCGGTTGAGATAGGAAACTATATTTGTGATGGATGCCGTCATAACCCAAATAATTCTTATAGAAGAAATAATCCTATTTTAGCACAGGGTTCAAATCTCGCTATTTTTTCGGATACGAACCAAATCAGTTCCATTGATAATAGCCCAGACTTACAAACTGATTTACTTGAATCATTTAATCATTCATCTGTAAATGAAGTTATAACGAATACCATACAATCATCAAACATGTCAAATTGTGTAATTGTAAATGTGCCTAGAACGACAGCATCGCACAAGTATTGTTTCGTTTGTGGAAGTGATACCAGAAAACAACATAAAATTTCAAATGAAGCTATACATTATGCACTGCTAAATTAAAAACAAAAACAAAAGTTAAAGTAACAAAATCTGGTTGATGTATGTCGAATAAATGCAAAAAGAAAAATTAAATGTTTTGGAAGTGTTTTCGTATTTTTCGGAAAGTATTTACAAGACATACAACTTTATTATGAGAACAGTTGCAATTCTTTCGATTGCGGTAACGGACGTTTTAAAGAAGGTAGATATATTGAGTTATACAAATGCGATAATCAATTTTTCATTGAGTTGTGTAGAAGCCACTTTTTTTGTCGAAAATGTTCTAATTTTTTCAAAAACGAAAGCTATTTTAACAACAATCCTCCATTTCTTATTGTTGATAACAAGTAAACTCAACAAATTTTTGTCCAAGACGTTCCGAAAAATATCAATATAAATGGAATACAAAATAAATTCCTTTTTTGTAATTACAAGAGCAGTAATATACATTTTAAGTCAATTTTTTACTTAAATAAAACTTATTGTGTAATTGATGACTTAAATAATCGAGAAAAAAAAGAAGAAATCCCAAAAAAAAAATTGATACCTGTTTTTATTATTTAGAATAGTTAAAAAATAAATTTACTTTCAGAAAAAAATATTTTTTTATTCATAAAAAGAAGAATATTTTATTTAAAAAAATGTGAAAACACTTAAGGGGTTCGAGCAGTGCCATTTCTAAACTTGTTCTCATTTCACGAAAAAATAAATAATGAAGCTTATAGAACAAAAGCTTGGGATTAATATTTTGTACAAGATCGTATCAAATATTCTTGGGGCTACACGGAAAACGAGCATTTTCAAAAGTTCAGCTTTTTAAATTAACTCAATTTTTTTTTGTACTGAATATATTTTCAATAAAGAAAACCATATATTTTGAAAGAGAAATTAATTTTCTACAATTTGATATGTCGAATTTATAGGATTGTCACTCAGAAACTCACTTTTTTAGACCGAAATATCATTTAAATAAGAAAAAAACCTTGTTTACTTTAGCCCTAAATATAGACAAGCCCCAGAAAAATAATTAAAAAACCTATATCATTTTAAATTCCTTAGATCATCTACTTTCAAAAATTATGGGTTTCGTTTACTGAAAACAGAAGTCCTGGAGGGTCAAAATTTACATGGTTATGTGCAGAACCTCTTTGGTAAAATTTCATTTTCTAAATGCTAATAATGGTAAAAAATAGTAAAAATAAGGAAAAAAGTGGAAAAAAAACATAAAATATTTAAAATAATGTAGTTACAACTACCTTAAACACATAGGGCGAACATGCAAAAAGTAGTTACTTAATATGCAGATTTCTGCAGAGCTTTTGGTTCAGTTGAAATGCTTGGACGGCTAATTTATATCTTTTTAGTTTCTATCTCTATATTTTTTTATCTCCATAGGCTAATATATTAACAGAATAAATAACTTTGAACATCAAGCAAACTCTATTCATTTTTCAGCAGGGAAAAAGTATCCAAAAAAATTAAAAATTGTTGTTATATTTAAAATTTTAAGGGTCTGTTTTCAGTGACATATCAAATAAGCTAAAGTCAATAGACTTCACTTAACTTCCCATCTATTTATTTTTGATGATTTAATGTCAAGATTGCTTAGTTATCATTTAATGGCTATAATTTTTAAGTATTTAGTAAGCATCTAATTGTAATTTTTAGACCCGATAATTTTATACCCGATATTTTAAAACCCGATTTTTATAACCCTGATTTTTACATACCCGATTATTATATACCATGATTTTTTTTGACCCGATTTTTGTATACTCAATCAACACATATTTACCCTTTATATCTTTAATAATGAAAAAATACTGGGAAAATACAATTTTTTAAAATGAAAAAATTAGTTCTAGAATAAATTCTCCTGAAAAATATAATATCCGATAAAAATTATTTTCGTAACTTAAATAACAAAAATAATAATAACCCCAAATACAATTTGTGATATTAAATTAGAACTCCTAACTAGTAGAATATTTTTATGTTTCAGAAAATAAAAATAAAAATCTATAATTAAGATAGATCAAAAATTCTAAACCGGGTCATTTTTGACCGTTAACGTGATTTTTTTTAATTTGGACGGATAAGGGTTAATAAAAAATTATTGACCAAGTCTCTTTAAATTTTTAGCCAATTGCAGTTTGTTGTCAATACGCTCTTTTCGCTCAAATTAAATTTCTAAAATTTTATTCTCGAAAAATTTTATTTTTTTTTATTTAAAAAAAATTCAACAAAATTTACCAAAAAAAAATTTACAATAAAATTAAATAAAAACTCTTTTATCTAAAAGATCTTGGTGTACTAGCAAGTGAATTTATATCCGAAGTCATATTTCGAATGTAATTATTCGCTTCTTTATTCGTAGATAATGTATATTTACTCAAATTACCAGTATTGTAAAATACATCCCAACAGCTTGAAGTGTTCAAATCACTCCAATAGCTTGTTTTATCCACATTATCAATCGAATTAAAAGATTTCTTTTTAGCTACTAACTGCAATTGTGGTGAGTTAGACTTAACTGGTTGAGTTTGTAAATTATAACTACTTGACGGTGGGGTTAGATCAAATATATCTGTCGAGAGAACATTTAGCTGTATTTCTTTTCTTAGCTTATTTTTTTCTTTGATCAAAATTTCAAGTTTTTCATTCAAATTGTCAGTTTCATTGTGCATTAGTTTTAATTTAGAACTTATTTGAGCATTTTGACGCTTAAGCTCTCTAATTTTAGAGTCTCTATCGGTACTTGGCACGTTCTCTTTGTAAATAATCCCACAGTCTTTCGATTTTATTCTTTTGTTTGGTTTTTCTCGACTCGTATTTTTTCATTTATAAATCAAACTTTTGACTGTAATTCATACATTTGACTTCGGCATGTTCTAATTTCTTTTTTGTTTCGTTTAATTCGTCTTGTAAGACAGAGATTTTTTCAAGTTCCGTGTGGCTCTTGTCAGCTATTAAGTCCATTTTAGACTTAACACTTGATAGTTGATTTTTAAATTCAATATTTTCATGTTTAAGCTCGGCATTTTCGTCTTGTAATAATACTTGTTTTTGCTTAAATTATTTGAGCTCTTCCTTAATTTCTTCAAGTTTTTGTTCACTTTTCTCGCGGCGTAATTTTTCATTTTCGTATTCGTGTTTTATTTTTATGTTCTCTTCTACTTTGTTCACGTGATCGGTCTTAAAGTGTGTCAATTCGTTTATGATTCCTTCAGATTTGATCAAAAAGTGCTTTGTTTCATTCAAACGATTATCCAAACTATTGATTTCAAGTTCGAGTTTACTATTTGTTTCTAGAACTTGTGAAAGTGTCTCTCGTTTATCGTTTAATTCTTTATTCAATTGATCGTATTTTAGTTGAAGAGTTTCAAGCTTAAAAAATTGCATAAAAATAAAAATTATAACAAAAAATAACAATACTTTGAATTTTTTTTCAAGTTCTTAAAGACATTTAAACCTTTTTAGAAAATTTAAAATGCTTTTTTATGATAAGAAAGGGTATCCAAAGGGTCCTTTTTTTTGTTTTCAAATTTTAAGGTCTTATTGCAATATTTCGAAGTAAAAAGTATTTTTATTCTGAAAGATCGCCAAATTTTCTACAATTTAAAAAAAACTTGTCTTTCTATGGTACTTTAGAAAATTCCTCATATTCTGTTATCTGCAATAGTTTTTTACATAAACCTTTAAGTTTACAGTCGTTCTTGTCATGTAACGCCCCGTCTTTTAAGAGAGACTTGCTTGGACACATTTAAAAATGACAGGACCTTTTTCCTACTTTAAAAACCATTTTTTTAAATTAACCGTTTTTATTGCAAGGAAAAGAGAACATCAATTTAAAAAGCGTGGAAACAGAATTTAGTTTAAAAGACCGGACGTTACATTTTTGCAAGAATCACTGTAATATTGATTAATAATCTACCTTCTGAGTGGTTTATATATCCATTTACTTAGATTCTAATAGTGAGAGGTCAAGCGTTCAACAATAAAGTGTTTCAATTCCATGGAAAAAAATGGATTATCAAGCGACCATGAAAAAAATGTCAAACTTAAATTTTAAATTCTCTCTAAGGCCAATTTCTGTATTTAAATTAATTTATTATTAGATTGTTTATTCAATATTTTTTTTATTATTAAATTAAATTTTAAGCCTTCAAGTTATTTATTTAAACTTTTTTTTATTTTCCTAATTTATTCAAAAAATTGAAATTATTTTTAATATTTTTAAATAAACAAATTTCTTACCTCTTGAGCTTTGAGCTCAACTTTTGACTTTTGAAATTCAATTCAATTTATTATCTCATTTAGTTCATTCACTTTTTCCGTATTCTTTAAGAAAACAAATTAATAGCTAAAAAAATGTATTCATCAAACTTACCTTTTCGTTAAGACTTTCCAAATTCCTAGCTTTTTCAATCAAATTACTTTTTTCTCGTTTTTCTTGCTCAACACTTTGATTTAACGTCAATTTTTCATTCTCCAACTTTCCAACTAACTCAATTTTCTCATTCAAAACTTTGCTATTTTCCACACTTGTTTCATTCAATTTTTCCACTTCAAAATCAACTTAGGCATATTTTTCTTGCAAGCTTAGAAAATTTATATTCCTTATTCAAACTCTCAATTTCGAGCTTAAAATTAAATTCTTGTTTATCATAATTGGAAACTTTCCCCTTTAAATCCTCAATCTCTGAGTTTAAACTTTCAATTTTATGCCTATTCTCCTCAAGCTCTTAATTTCGTGTCTCATTCAAAGTATTGTAACTTGTCTCAAGAGAAGCTAATTGAGATTTATATTCGTTTATTTCTACTTTTAGCTCGTCAATTTCGAATTTTTTTTTGTTTCAAATTGTTCTCCTCTTTGACTATTTCGTTCTCAGCTTCTTTATTTTTTGCTTGAAGACTTTCAATAGTCTCATTTTGCTGTTGAATTAAACTCAAACATTCTTTGTACATTTGATCTAAATTGCTTAATTTTAACAACAAACTATCATTACGCTCTAACAAATCTTTAAGACGTTCCTCACCGGACTCGATGTTCTTTTGATGCTCTTCTTTTTCTTGACTCAACTCGTTCTCCTAGTTGATAATTTTTTTCTGCAATAATAAAATATCGTCTTTTGATGTTTGATTTTGTTCATATTTTGTAATAAACTCTTTCATTTCGTCATCTTTTTGAGCCAGCTGATGCTTAAGCTCGTTGTATTGGTAGATTTTATCGTTTAGTTTTGTTTGAGTTTTTTCCAAATCGAGAAGTAGTTTTTCATTTTCGCCTTAAATCCAGTCAAGTTCTAACTGCGGAGTTCTCAAATTTTTTTCTTCGGTTTTTACAATTGGTATTGGATTTTGGACGCGTGGTGAGCTAAGCTTGTCATTAAGTAACTTCTCGTGTTGTTTCAAACAAGTGCTTAGTTTGTCATATTCTTTTTTTAAATGGTCATAATTTGATTTGTATTGGATTAACTCGTCCAGTTCATTGTTTAAGTCTTCAATTTCGGTTTTCAAATAGTTGTTTTGTTCTTTTAATTGTTTCGTTTCCGATTCAAAAATTCCTATTTCGTTATACAATTTTTCAACTTCAACCCTCAGTGTTTGATTTTCTTCTTTTAATTTTCAAGTTTCAAAAAGTTTTCGCTTGTTGAAGTTGTGTTCGAATCGTCTTCTTGTAATTTTTTAGTCAAATCTTCGACTTGTTGTTTTAGATGTTTGATTTCGTTTTGTTGTTCATCGACTTGTTCAACTTCTTGAGAAAATGGTACAGTGTTTTTCAAAGTTTCTTCGACTAGCCTGGCTCGATCGGCAAGTATGACTGCTATTTTTTCATGTACTGGAGCGCCGACTATTTTCCCAAAGCATTCTAATATGAGCATTTCAATTGTTGCTTCTGACAAGTCTTCAGATGTATCGGAACTTGATGTATCATTTTTAGATGCTTGATTTTTTAAACATACTTCTAATTCGTATTGAGTTGATTCGAGCTCTTGCTCGAGATATTTTATTTTTGATTTTAGTTTTGAATTTTCATCCTTGAAACTAAAATTCTCACGCTCTTCAGTCAATTCTTTCACTTTTAATATTGTTTCTTGAAGCTTAAAAAAGATAAAAATTATTTTAAAATATTTAAAATTCGAAATTTTTTAACTAAAAAGTTGACCATTTAATTAAATGTTTAATTATCTTATGCTTTATAACTTTATGTTCAACTATCTATTTTTTTATATTTTAATTGACTTAAATGAGAAAATTTAAATTTATGAATAATTAGGAAAGTCACCTTCAAAAGTTTGTTCAAAATTTTTCAAGTTCTTAACTTAAGATTTATTTTACAAGAATTCGTCCGTTCCTGTGGCAACTTAAAGTTGCTTTTGTAAGTTGAAAAGATGGTGAAAAAAAAACAACTGGAGAAAATCTAAAAGAGACTACAAAGAAACTACAAATACATGTGAAATGAAGGACAAGAATAAAGAGGATGCAAACGAACTTAAGATGAGCACAACTTATATGAAAACATTTCATTAAATGGTTAGTGTTAAAGAGAATGTTTTTAGTCTATTTTATTGCTTTTAAGTTTCTTTAAGAGTCTTCTTTTTAATTACTAAAATTACAAGTTTTGGAATCAATTTTTATAAAAAATTTTTCTGTAACATTTTTTGGATTATTATTTTTATATTAAAAAATAAATATTGTTATTGTTACTTAAGTCAGTTTTAATATTTTAAATATTAAATATTGAACTAAAACCCTCAGAAACATTTTATTTCAAACTTCAAATAAATATTTTTTGATTTTACAAAACTTTTTTGCGATTTAATTTGAAATAATCTTTTAAGGGTTTAAATCAAATTCTAATTTCATTTATAACAAAAATAGTTTTGTTTTTGAAGTATAAGTGTCAAAACAATGAAAATAAAGTTTGAAATAATTAATATCGTGTAATAATTCAATTAAAAACCAATTTGTAACTTTTTTGATCTACATTCTATTCTAATATTTATTAAAGTTAAAATATTAGCCTAAATTTTATACGTGAGTTCGTAGTTACTACTTTTTTCACTGATTAATTTTTTAATGAGACGTCTAAAATATACTTTTTTCACTGTTTTCATATTTGGAACCATTATGGTACAGTTGGCCCGAGAACAAATAACAACTTGGTAGGATAAAGTAATAAATTGAAGCTTCAAATATCACGTGTCCATCCAAGTATTTTAAGTAAAAATATTCCAGTCTCAGGAAACAAATGCTCTTATTAAGTATAAGCATGCTTTATATGATAGACAAACTCCACCATGAAAAAAGTGAGACGTTAGGAAGATAATCAGATCAAAATTTTGTGAAAAAAGTAGTCGTGGAAAAAGTAGTATAACTTCACTTACTTGATTTCACTAATACAACACAGAAATTAGATTTTTTTAAAAGAAAAAATAACGCTAAAAGTGATTATTATTTTATCTTACTCTAAATTTGCCGATTTTTTATCGTTTCGCCTTGAACTTGTATTGTTTTTTTTATTTATGAATTTAAAATAATTAATTCAAATTAAAATAAGCAGTTTTTTAAGTAATGAAAATTGAAAATTCTCTTGGGAATGTGTTTATTTTAAAGCATTATTTGGTTCACTTTAATTCAAATTAAAAAATTATTTTTAAAATCTCTGATTTTGATTTGTTAAGACCCAACTCTTGACACCTCTCACTCTTCTCTTTGGTCCTTTATTATTATTATGTTAAGGTAACAATTTATTATATTTAAACCACTAAACTTTATAAAACAATTCGAATTCCAAAATAAACTCTTAAACTAAACTTGTTGTTTTTATTTTACTATTAAAAATCCCTAAAGTCCAACTCAAGACTTTACATTTGGTGCCCAATGGGAGGATTCTGCTATATATTTTAGTAGGATCCATTAAATAGAACAAACATATACAAATACAAGAGATTATAAGGTGCCCCAAATGATAAACCGTAGTTAGTCAAAAAGCTTTAAATATTAAAAAAAAACTCATTTTAGGGTTTTTCATGATGAAAAATTTGAATTTTTCAAAAAAAAAACGATGGGTAAGCTTATATTTTTGAGCTTTTTTCGGATCGACATGTACCATAATTTTTTTTTTTAGCTTTTTCTGAAAATTTACATCAAATTACACTAGAAAAATAATTTTCTTTAATAGAAATAAGTTTTTTGAGTAATTGATTGATGAAAAAAGAAAAAAAAATCAAAATTTTGCAATTTTGGCCTTTAAAATCTATTCCGACTAGGCGACACTTATGTTAAGCCGAAATTTTTTTTAATTTTATTCTTTGACCAATTTGAAACAAAAGTTAGCTTTTTTTTTTTTTTGTTTGTTTAAAATTTCAGTTATAAAACGCGCTAAACAAAACCATATTTTTAACGTTTAAAATTTTTATTAAGTATTTTTGACATTTTTCATAGAAAATAATTAAAATACATCAAAACTAAGTTTCTTTATTTAATTTTGTATTAAAATCTTTATTTTTTTTATGGGTTTGAGGGCAACTACTAGATTTAGCCCCGAATAATTTCGTTAAAACTTCTTGATAACTTGAGTCATTATTATACATATCTAATGCGACCCAAAATCTATTCCAAAGTTTTATATTTAACTTTTTATCTTTAAAAAGTCTTAATCCATCTTTAATAAGATCTAAAAGCTTACTAAAATCTTGATCATTGTTTTTTCTAACATATGATTTTAAGTAACACCATAGGCCTTCAATTGGGTTCAACTCACAGTGGTATTTAGGACAAAATAACACTTTAAAGTCATAATCGGTAGCCAGTTTTTGAAGATGTGTATTCTCGTTATTAAAAGCTTGATGGTCTTGCAGTTTTGCTCTCAGCTCATCCAATGTTATATCACTAGATTTAATATTCTCATCGATTAATCCAAGTTCTTTACATATATTAATTAAACCTTTATAATTTCCATTTTCATCTCGGCAAGTTAGACTTTAATGATAAATTTAAAAAAATATTCATTTAACTTAAATTAAAATTACATTTTTTCTTGATCACCTTCCATCCATTTAATTTCGTCATAAATGCAATTAGTACCTGGAAATTTATTAAACATTCTTACATCGTAGATTTTTGCCGAATGAGTTCTCGCGTTGTCGACAATCACCTCAACTTGATAGTTTAAAAACGATCGTTTAAAGCGCATCAAAATAAAGAGTCTTTTGAATTGTTTCAAAATTAGATCATTATCAAAGTACATGTCTTTTTTTGGCTCAATCCATGCATTGGCTGATCGGGGCAAATAGTTCACAAAGCCATGATCATCTTCTAATTCTGGAAATTTTCCAACTGCTTCATCATACTCTTCTTGATTAAGTTCAAAAACATCTGTTTGATCATGACACACCATAAAAAACGATACCATAATACTTCGACCTTTGCCTTTGTTATAAAATGGAGCCTTTTCCGGAAAAAACCATCTAAATTTTGAAATTTCACCAGAACGAAAAATAGACTCGTCATGACAAATAAGAATTTTTTGTTTTCTCATTGGTTTTATCCATGAATATTCACCGTTTTCTTTTTTTGGAATATAAAAATAATCTTTTGAATCGAGTAAATAAGTGATAAATTCTTTCCGATATTTTAAAACGTCCTCGCGTTCATGGCCTTCAAAATATGGTCGATTAGTATTACTATCATATTTAGCTTCCCATTTCAACAAATCTGCTCGGCAACTTTCTTCTGATCTTACCAACTCGTCTTGATCAATTTCGACCTCTGGATACAGTTCTCTAAATCTTCTGTCGATGAAATTAGCCAAACTTTGAACATTAAAAACACATTGTTTTAAAGAAGCTTGTGATAGACAAAATGCTCTGGCCTCTTTTTCCAACTCCGGAAACTCTTCATAAAAAGTTATTCTTTTATAGGACCCACGCTTGTCTCTTAATACTACACACAAATCATCCTCATCGATTATTGTCAAAGCCCATTCATGACATCTCTGGATTCCCATTAGTCGTAAATTTGCTAATATTTCTCTTGTAGATTCGAAACTTACGTTTAATAATCGTAAAACTAAATAAAAAATCACACTAAATATTCGATTATAAATTGAATTCCAAATGCCTAGGCTATCAATTAGTATTGAATTTAAGTCCGCTATATTGTTCCAATTAAACTTTTTTAAAACCATTGTTAAACGATTTGTAGTACCAATTTCTGAAGTTTGCGTCGATGCATTCCTTACTTCAACGTTGGACGAACATCCAAAATTTGATTGATTTTTTTTGTATTTAATCATTCCAAAATCATATAAATCGTCAGTAACCTCTTGTTGTTGAATACTCATGTATTCAGAAGACTCTTCATTAACAACTGCTTCATTAAAAGCTTCATTCTCATTATTTTTTTCAGTTTTTTTGGCATTTTTCCTACTCGATATTTTTCTTTTACTAACTCTTCCCATTTTTTTTAATAAAAAAGTTGGTAGTTTTTCTTAAATCTGGATAAAAAAATAAAATTTTCAATCAAAAAAAGGAAAGCTAACTTTTGAAGAGAAAAGTTTAAACTTTCTAATATCAATTTATTTTTTTCATTTCAAAAAGAATCAAGCGAGAAATAGGATTTATAAAAGTGTGTTTTTTCTGTTTTTAATCAAAGTTTGACGTAAAATTACGAGTCAATTAGAAAAACTCAGTTCAAAAAACATTTCAATTTTATAAAATTAATTCAAATATGATTTTAAAAATAATTTTTGTAAGTTTATCAAATTATTTTTTGGTTTTTAAATTCTTACCAAAAATAATAAGAATATTAGCAAATTTATGTTGTCTTTTGCAAAAAAACTAAAAGTTCTATATAAAAACTAACAAGAAATTTGAATTCAGCATAAAAAAATACACTATGTTTCAAATTTAAAATAATTCTTAAAATTTATTTGGCTAAACTACGGTTTATCATTTGGGGCACCTTAATATTTTGAGGAATATTATAAGTAGTCACGTGTTACTACACGAGTAATAACAAAGTAAACTATTTCAAAATTCAAATAATTAGATAAAGAAAAATGATGAAATAAAATTTTGATCAAATGGTAAGACAACAACTATCCAATTTAATCGGACACATGTTTCGATCAGAACCAATTAAAAACCCAACTAACCCAATACCATATGCAAAAGATTTAACATTTCAGAGTATTTTGTCCATTTTGGCTGAGAAGGTAGAGTACCAATTCTTACAGTACTGGCAATTAAACCAAACGGTTTTACTCGTTATTTCGATAGTGGTTTTAGTCTTCATACTAATAGGGCTCAAGTGGTTAAATGGTTCAAGAATGAGAAACACGTGGACTCTCATCAATTCCCTTATTAGTTGGCTGAACAAATCCAAACCACAATATCCATTACCAGTACTGAAAGTACCTACATATACGGTTAGTCGGAAGACAAAGACTTCAATTCGTGGGTTAAGAGTTTCGAAAGATACGCAATGACGTTACAAGATAAAACAGAAGCATTATTAGCCTTAATAGAAGACAGATGCCTGGACAAGCTTGAACAACGTATACTAAATCGAAGACCAAACGCCACCTATGAAGAAATCAAAGAGGTTTTGAGAAAATTGTACGGTAAAGAGTATCGATACAATGGTCATCTAATAGAATTTGCTTCGCGGAGACAACAACCCAATGAAAATATTTACAATTATTTGTGTGAATTGGAACATTTAGCAGAAGCCGCTTACCCTGATAAAAATAAGCCAACGCTTGAACCACTAATAGTCGATCGTTTTATTCGAGGAATATTCGATATGAAGATAAAGCAGGAATTGTGTAGACCACCGATGTGTAACAATTTATCTGATGAGGCTTTCACCAAGTGTGAAACACCAAAATCGATCATGAACACAAGTAACCGAAATTCAAGTTATCGCGTGAGTTTTGAGGAAAATCCTCATACAA
Organism: Brachionus calyciflorus; assembly: GCA_002922825.1. Lineage (NCBI taxonomy): Eukaryota > Metazoa > Rotifera > Eurotatoria > Ploima > Brachionidae > Brachionus > Brachionus calyciflorus. The sequence goes on along the minus strand of NTPY01000966.1, from coordinate 91,298 downwards.
TTGAGAAAAACTCAGACCAAGAATTTTGCACGCGATGTACGCACCACAAACACTTAGCAAGAGATTGTTTCAGAAACCCAAATCATCCAAGAAATAGAAACAATCTTGAAACACATGTTCGTTCTGTAATTAAATCCAAAACCAGAATTCGCAATAGTCCTATACACACTGTCTGTACCAACCAGAACACAAGCCTAAAACTTAACGGAGATTCACATGAGCCGATTCAACCACAAAATATAACATGCAGTTCAGTGGATGAAAAGGATAAGTCAATCGAAGGTATGTGCTTAATTAACGAAATACCTATTAATTTTACTATTGACACCGGAGCTCAGATAAAAGTAATTAGTGATAAAGTTTATAACTCTTTACATCTCATCTCCTTTAGAATTAGTTTCACATGAAGTCGCTGGTGCTGGCGGAAATCGTCTATCAACTTTAGGTAAGATCTATGCCGAGTTAAGAATAGGTGAAACAGCAATATTCACTTTCCTAGTGGTTATTAAGGGACAAGTCTCAGACTGCCTCTTAGGAATTGACCTTTTAGAAAAATTCCCATACTTTTCTGAGCCAATTGAAAAGCTAAGAGAAACAGTAAAGCGACTAAATCAAGACCTAAAGTTAGAACCGAAAAAATATTTGAGAAACGCAATTACGAATTCACCTTTTGTGAATACATTAAGTGAAACCGATTTCGACCACTACCTCGCAAGAATAAACGAACTAATAAAGTCTATTTCAGCATCATCTTTAAAAGAGTTAAAACCATCCCCATGCTTTGAACACGAGATAAAACTCATTGATCCAAACCAGAAACCCATAACCAGAAACCAGACAAAAAATGAAACGAATCCCGTATAGCAAACGAGACGAATTTAAAAAGATGCTGGACGAAATGCTAGAAGCAAAACTGATTCAGCCAAGTGAGTCATCATGGGCTTCGCCGCTAATGCTTGTGTCAAAACCCGATTGTTCAATTAGAGTCACCATAGACTATCGTTCACTTAATGAGAGAAAACAAAAAGATGCCCACCCGCTACCAAATAGCGAAGATTTATATGTGTTATTGTCAAAATCAAAATGGTACACTTAGATGGACTTGATAACAGGTTAGTTTCAAATATTAATGAAACCAGAGAGTAGGCACTTGACAGCATTCACTTGCGAATGGGGACTCTATGAGTATTTAGTCATGCCTATGGGTCTCACAAATCTGGATGATATCCTGATACAATATTATAGGAAGTTAATTGAAAACTTCGCAAAGATCGCTTCTCCATTGTATAGGTTGACGACAAAGGAAGAGTCAGCTAACAAGAATGAATTGAATTGGAGTGAAGAATGCGAGAATTCATACAACACGCTCAGAAACTATCTTACAAAGGACAAAATCCTTATCTGACCAGACCTAAAGAAAAAGTTTGTCCTAGAAACTGACGCTAGTAACACTGGTATAGGCGCAGTTTTGAGCCTAGAAAAAGATGGAGTTCTGCGTCCAATAGCTTATTTTAGTAAACCACTAAATAAAGCTCAACGTAACTATTCGACAACGGAAAAGGAATTGTTAGCAATTGTTTTAGCAGTTGAGCACTTCCATCAATATTTATACGGACAAGAGTTTGAAATTATTACCGACAACCAACCTTTATCATGGCTTCTCTCCTGCATAAACCCAAACTCGCGATTGGCCAGATGGTTAATTCGAATTAACAACTATACTTTTACTATTGTATATCGTAGTGGTAAGACTCATACAAATGCCGATGCTCTTTCGAGATGGGATCATCAAGTTGAGAATGACACCACTGAGCCTGAACAAGAGGAAGATGATCTCATAGTTAATTTTATTTCAGATCAAATTAAAGAAGAACCTCGTGAACAAAACTCATCGAGTCTATTAGTCACAATCGAAGAGCAAGATAAAGATGATTGCATAGTTTGGAAGAAGAAAATGGTTAAAGAATGCGGTGAAAATAGACCTGTAATTGAAACTATCAAAATGGATACTCATTTCAAGAGAGTTTTATATGAAAACTATGACGATCTTAGAGTAATAGATAATGTTTTGTATTGGTTTAAGCCACAAGAAGATGGCTCACTTCAAAAACTCACACTACTCCCCGAACATTTGGTAAATAACATTTTAAAATTTATAAATTGTTCTGTTTTCCACGGACATTAAAGCGTAAGGGAAACTCTCGACAAAATTCAAGCAAGGTTCTATAGACCTGCATTAAAAAATCGAACCATTACATTTGTAAAAACTTGTCTAACCTGGCAAAAAATAAAAAATCCACAATCCCTAGCTAAAGCTAAGTTACAAACACTATTACCAACAAGACCTTTTCAACTTGTAACAGTTGATATAGTTGGGCCGCTACCACTCTCTAAAGCTGGTAACATGTATATATTAGTTGATTGTGATCATTTTTCAAAATGGTTAGCTCTATTTGCTTTACAAAATACAACGGCTGATACTGTTTCCAAGAAGCTAATCAACCTTATGATGACACATGGACTTTTTGTTAACATTTTAACAGATGGTGCCAAGAATTTTCAATCAGAACTGTTAAGCAAAATATATGAATTACTCGACATTTATAAGCTTAAGACGTCACCATACCACCCAGAATGTGACGGCTTGACTGAACGATTTAATCGCAGATTAAAAACATGCTTCGTAAACGAGCACCAAAATGATTGGGACGAGAATCTACAATATTTAGCATACGCATACAATACATCGACCCATGCAACCACTAACCATACACCATTTGAAGTTGTTTATGGAAGAAAACCAAAAATTCCATTAGATTTGGTAATGGAGAACGAAACCGAAACAAATGAAGAAATTTTTGAGCAAGCTGAAACTGGCCAAGAGAGCTTAGTGGTTAAAATATTCGTCGAAGAATTACAAGTGAAACTTCGTGAGGTGTATAAAAATGTCGAGAAAAATAGGGATTTTATGGTTGAGAAATCAAGGATTCAACATGATCGAAATATCAAACCATTTGAATACAAAGTGGAAGACATGGTAATGTTAAACCAACCTAAATGAAAAAAGGTCTTTCCAAAAAGTTATCTCCAAAATGGGACGGTCCATATATTATCCAAGATAAATTAGGACCCGTAAACTATAAAATTAAAAAATACAATCTGCCAAATTCAAAGCCAAAATTGGTCCACCACAATTGTCTAAAACGATTTTTCGGATCTCATTTTATTAAAATAGATGACTCGGTAGTTTTCGATCAAATTAAAAATAATCAAAATTTAGTTAAGAGAAGAATACATAAGAAAATAGTCAGGGCCAAAATAAATAGAAATTTAAATAAAACGCCTGAAACCCAACAAAGTAATGAAGTTCAAAATGAACAACAAGAATTTTTGGTAAATTCATCTGAATCAGTTCAGGAATCAGCTGATGAAGACGATGAAACATTTAAACCAAACCACTATTTTCGAGCTAAGCATAATGGTTCAAATAACCAGCCTGATGATTCTCAGAACCAACCGAGGCGCAGGAAGCGTAAAACGAAGCCTGTTGACAGGTAAAAATATTAAAAATTTATTAAAAAATATATTGTAAATTAGTAATCTATATTTATTTTTTTTTTTTTGTGTATCGAACTTGTAAAGAACTATAGGTGCTCGTTTTTGTTTAAGATTAATTTTTCAAACAAATCAAATTGTAAATTAAAAATATAAAATTTTTTGTAAAATAAGCCATTAAATAAGTCACCATCAAATTATAAACCACGCTTAAAATATTCAAAAGCTAAAATTAAATAAATTTTTTTTTTTATCACAAATTTTGTAATCATTTAATTTAAACTTTTGATTTTCTAATTTTGTTTATCATTTCTTTTCCTTATTCTCAAACGTCTTTATTTATATAGATAAAATAGTGGTTAAATGGAAGAAGCTCTAGATATAATGGTACATGGTATATGTTCCTGACGCAAATGCTATCTTACGGAAATTACTAGACCGTCATATCGAGCGTTTTGGTCGGATCAGATGGCTTCGACTTGGACCAAACAGGGGTTTCCACAGTACCAACTACGGGTTTTTACGGTACGAAAATGCAAATATCCATGAAGAGGCAATAGAATTCCTAAACCGTGTCGGGATACCAAATACTCGAATTTGGTTCAAGTTAAAACCCCCGTCCGACCCAAGCCGATCATCTTCTGCAGGAGGCTTCGGCTGCTCCAAGAGTTCAACGGCAGTTGGAAGAGGTTGCACGCATAGAGCAGGAGCTTAATGAACAAGAACGTGCACGCCAAAAAGAGTTCGAAATTCTAAGGAGAGAATCTTATAGACTACGAAGAGAAACCGATGAAGCCAACTAACGTACAGCCACATTGGAAGTCCAATTAGCAGAGAGTCGTCAGCTCGTTCAAGATCTCATAAATGGACATAATGTCGCTCAAGAAGAAGCCCCACGAGCATGGGTCCCACTTGCATTTAGGGGACTACAAAGACGACTCAATGAGACAAATGTACCCTCTCCGCTTTCACAATCAGCTCATATGCCACTTAGAAATTTGCCTACCAAGGGATAAACTCCACCAGTTTAACCAAGGCAAATGTCCAGTATGTTTCAACCTATTTTCGGAATCTAACTCGATTGTCACAACGCAGTGCGGCCGACTTTTCTGCGAACAGTGCATGTACACTTGGGTACATAGAAATCAACTCAACTGCCCTGAATGTAGAACTAAATTAGGACACAACTATTATATTAGACTTTACTCAAGAGTCTAGCTGTTTTAGTGGATATTCTATTCAATTATAAAACTCGATTTGCTGTTCTCAGTTAAATTTGTTCTTTTTTTTTTTTGTTAATAGTTGTTTTTTTTTTTTCTTTTGTTTTGGTTCGGTTTTCGTATAGTGGTTTAATTAAATGGTTTATTTCAATTTATGCTAAGGCCTTCTCATTAAAGGGGGAGGTATGTTAAGACCCAATTCTTGACACCTCTCACTCTTCTCTTTAGTCCTTTATTATTATTATGTTAAGGTAACAATTTATTATATTTAAACCACTAAACTTTATAAAACAATTCGGATTCCAAAATAAACTCTTAAACTAAACTTGTTGTTTTTATTTTACAGTCGAATCGCTTTAATCGGAACCTTTTTTATTCGAACTTTTCACTATCTGAACCAAATTTATATAAGACATACTCCCTTGTTAATATAAACCTATGTAAATCTCTTTTTTTTATCCGAACAATAAAGTTCGCTTTATTTTGACATCCGAACAATAATTTTCAACTACTTATATACTTATAAACTGTATATTTTCAATTTTTTAAAACGAACTCTTGCCCTCTAATTGAATTTTTTTTCTTTGTCCTTAAAAAATAAAAGGTAAAAGTTTAAAAAATAAATTTTACATAATAAATTATCTATTAACACATAAAAGATACATTAATTTAATTTAAGAGGTGAATGATAAACTTAAATGATTCAATAATTATGGATGTTTGAAATTTTTTAAACCGGAAAAATTAATCCGAACTCATTTTTTTTACTCCCGAAAAGTTCGGATTAAAGCGATTCGACTGTACTATTAAAAATCCCTAAGGTCCAACTCAAGACTTTACAGATTGAACCAACTGTAAGAAAAGCAGAATATTCTTAGCTGATTGAATTTTATTTCTTATTTAAAAAAAAATTTGATTTCAAAAATCTAAAATTTTAAATTTGAGTTCAAGTTCTTATTCTGTTTCCAAATAAAGTAGGGTTAATACTAAAGTATAGACTAGAAACGACTTGCTTTCGCATTGGTTACTATGCGGATTCATTTAATACTCAGTATCGTGATACCTTTCATAAAGACGCTCCATAGAGAACCCAGATGGATCTGATGGTCAAGGGATTTTTGAAGAACTGGCATATTTTTTCAAGATAATTTTTAAGAATTGCTATTTCTATGCCTCCTTTAAGTTTACTTATTTTAAACATTTTAGTTTTTTTTTATTCTAAAAAGATAGTCACTCATTTGATATCTAAAATATTTAAAACTAAAAAACATATTTGGAAAGAAGGGGGTGAAGAAAGGAGTTTTTTTGTTTCATCCAATAGCTTACTTGAGAAATTTCATCTTAATGTTCTTGGTTCAGCCGTTTTATATCTTCTATTTTAGCCAAATATTTATGTTCCAAATCGACGAATAAATTAAAAAAATAAATCAATTTAACTTCATGTGATTCGTCTAAGAATTCTGTATTCAAATTCAATCGTTCGTGTTCTTGTTCTAAAAAATTATCTATCAACTCCATGATTACAAAATTCAACAACAAAATAACCCGAACGCAATAACAAAAATTAAAATAAATAACACAATAAAAAAAAACAGAAATTTCCTTTTTTATTATTTTCTTTTTTATAAATTTTGTTTAATAAAAAAATTTGACAACAAAATAAAAAATTAAATTTAAAAAAATTTAAAATTTTAATTTTCAAAATAAGACTTCGCATCTAAATCTTTTCGAAAAAAAAAATTCATTTTAAATTCATCTTGGTTGTTTAGTAGCAAAATTTATTAATCGAGTACATTATAGAATAACTTAAAAGAGAAAAAAGAAAAGAAAACAAAATTCCCCAAATAAGTATTCTATTTACCGAAAATATTTTTCTATATGAGAACATTTGAGACCGTAAAAATAAAAATATGAATTTTTTTTCTTACTAAGTAGCCTCATTTGAATTGTAAAAATCTGTTTTTTAACCAAAAAATAAAAACTAAAATTAAAATTTGAATTTTTGCACGTAGCTACGGTGAATTAAATTTAAATTCTAATTTATGTCTCATTAGCACTTAAACAAAAATGAAACTAAATTGATAAGAGCTTTTTTAAAAAAGTAAAATATAAATATTTTTTATATTTATTAAAATCTACTAGTCTTAAGTACAATTTTTATATTTTGGTGACTTTAAAAATCTATCTTTTATTTGACTATTTAAAACTATGTATATTTATTTAAATAATATCTGAAGTTTTTGGTTGCCCGTACAGTGACCATAAATTTCTTGTCGCAAGTTTTGATTTTGCATTAGATACCAAAAATGATCCAATAAAATCATTTAGAAATTATTCGGATAAAAATTTAATCAATTTAAAAAATAGTTTGTTAAAAATTAATTTTTCTGAAATTAATAAGTTTCCTGATATTGACGATAAATGGGGTTTTGTAAAAGATAAAGTTATTGAAGCCATTGAATTATGTTGTCCTCTAAAAAAATTTAAAAATAAAGATAAAGAATTTTCACCTTGTTTTGATGAGGAGTTAAATTCTGCTAAAAAATATAGGGATTACTGTTATCACAACCTTTTAAAAGAAAAAAGTGAGGAAAATTTAAATGAATATAAAAATTCCAGAAAGGAGTTAAAAAATTTAACTAGGAAAAAAATGAAAGATTATTTTGAAAATAAAACGTCATATGACTTTAAAAACTCGAAAAAATTTTGGAGTTTTTGCCCAAATAAATGAGATAAAAATAATACTTTACAGAGTTCACTAGCCTATTGTTACAACATCCAAATTCAATTTCGATTAGATAAGTAACCAATTTTGAATCGTACTCTGTACAATTTGTATGACATGGGCTGATTTGTTTATAAACTCTGGACAAATTCTTACAAGAGAAAAGAATATTAGTTCGCCCGGCTACATAAAAGTAATTGAATGGATATCTTCGAAAATTTGGCCTAAATAGCGCACAAACATTATATATAGCGAGTGTAATAAGTTTTTGGTCAAGAGCATTGTTTACTTAAGATATAAATTCATGAATAGCTGTTTGACATGAAAAGCCAGACCTAAAACCATGTTGGCCTCTAAAGTAAAAATGAAAATTTAGATTTTTATTGAATTTTTTTTTATTTCCGTAATTTACTTAAATAGCTCCAGTAAATAAATCAAACTTTAAAAAATTTTTAAAAATGAGTAAATCGGACATTAAGGTAAATAAAACTAAAGCTCAATTTTTTTACATAAAAAAATTTTATCTCTTTTCAAGACCGGAACAAAGTACCAGAACGAAGTATGGGAAATAATTATAATAATTTAAGACCTCAATCAACCATTTTTCAAATTATACCGTATTCGCTTGTACATTCCTCTAGGGCTTAACTTCAAAATTCAAAATTTTAAAGTATTAAAATATAATTTTTTTTTAAAGCTGAAACGAAATCCAAAACGTAGTTTATTTTTTATTTTGGATAATTTTTAATTGATCTAATTTTATGCAGAAATAAAAATGAGTTTGGTGCGCCCTTTCAACTAGTCGTGTATATGATCCATTTTCCTTCTATACTAAATGTAAAAACTCTATTTATTAAGCTATTTTTTCGTCTCAAGATGAATGTAGGTAAAAGATTCTTAAAGTTTTTGAATTTTTTTCAAATTAGTAATTTTTTAAGAGATCACATCCGCTAATATTAAAAAAATTCATAAGTCAAATTTATAATTAAAATTAAAGCTTATTTTTTA
>NTPY01000966.1:49039-66962 GCA_002922825.1 Brachionus calyciflorus | reverse complement strand
TATTTTTTCAAAGTTTTTATCTTGAATCTTAAATTGTGCAACTTTTCATATTTTTAAGAATTGAATTGAAATATTTAAATTGAATAAAACTTCATTATGCCGCTTTTTTTAAATTATTTATAATGCAACATTTTTTTTAATTTTTGTTTGTCAATAAAAATTAATTTGTTCTAGAACCCCCTCACCCCTAACTTTTCTGACATCTCACAATAATTTGACTGAGAAAAAAAGCTTGTCACAAAGGTTTTCTTTCACTGAAAATGACCCACTCACCCCCGGCCTCGTGTGTCAGATTTTTTTAAAAATTACCCCATATTTTAAAGAACGTTTTTTGTGTTTTTTTTTTTATTTATTGATTATTAGTAATTTATTACTGATCAGAAAAATTTACTGGGAAATTATTACTTAGGAAAAAATTATTTTTTTTTAATTTAAGGAAAAATTTACTTTTTTAAAAATGCGAAAAAATTACTTTTTTAAAAATGCGAAAAAATTACTTTATTCTAAATTAAGGAAAAATTTACTTTTTTAAAAATGCGAAAAAATTACTTTATTCTAAATTAAGGAAAAATTTACTTTTTTGAAAATAAGAAAAAATTACTTTTCGGAAAAATTTACCCTGTTCTAGCTGTTGGGGAAAAAACTGTTTTGTTTTTAATAATACACATATTTAATTAAACAATTAAAAGAAATCAAGCTAAATACGACCTTAAGTTAAATGTTTGAAGAGAATACAAGAAAGAGAAGAAAAAGAAAAAATAATATCAAAGCGCTTTGCTTCTATTACAAGTGAAGTGAAACTTCAATGTCTATTTCAAATGAAGGAATAGACATTGAAGTTCAAACATTTGGTCAAGTCATGGTGCCTCAAACTCGAGGAAGCGAATTAGCAAAAAAGTCTTGATCAAGCTCCAAAAAATATTTTCAAGCGTTTAAGATTAGAAGAAGAAAATAGTGTTCATTAGATTTCTTAAAAAACATAGACCCGATTCTGTAAATTTATAATTTTATATTTTTTTATTTGAATAATTTTAATTTGATTAGATTTTTTTAAAATTTTAAAAATTATCTTTTGAACTAAAATTTAAAAAATATTTTGTCAAATCTTCAAAAAATAATAATAAAATCTCTCTTTTTCTTAAATCTTTGATCAGTAACTTTTTCTCATATAAATAAATTATTCCAGTAATTTTTTCCTATAGATACTAAATATATCAGTAATTTTTTCTCATTGAAACAAATTATAACAGTAATTTTATCTTCTAGTAACTAATAATATCGGTAATTTTTTCCTATCGAAACAAAATAAAACAGTAATTTTTTCCTAAGAGATTTTTTCTCAGTAAATTTTTCTTTTTAGTAACAAATTCATATTTACCATAATACCTTGCAAACAAATGCATGCAATACAAATCAAAAATTTTAAGAATAAATGCCCCAAAAAAAGCTATTTTTAAAGCGATTGGAAAAACGTAAAAATGATCAAAACATTGTTTGATACTGTTGATTAGGTTCTCTATTAGAATATGAGGTAAAAAATTAAAAATTCTTTTATTTTGGGATGCCTTAATTGTTAAAATTTTAGGTTTTAATTCAATGCGTTCCTATACAAGGTATTACGGTACCATTTTTTTACTTAAATTTCTTTTTTTTTATTTATTTTTAAATTTTTATAAAAAGTATAAACTAAAATTGTTAATTATCTAAAATTAAAATTTATTTTTTAATTTTTTTTTGCTGAAAGAAGGGCGCTAAACCTTCAAGCAGCTGACCTAGCGGTTATTTTTTGTAAATAAATAAATAGCCATATTTTAGGATGAAAAATTAAAGAAGCAGACTAGGAATATTAATAATATTGAGATAAGTGGTTATAAATTTTTTTTTAATTTAGACAAAAATTGACGTTCATTTTTATATTTTAAAATTTATTTCCGTATAAAAAAAAGTGGATATACAAAAAAAACAAAATAATAAATCTTTAAAAAATATTTAAATTTAAACAATTTGATTTGTTGGTTAAACATCATTAAATCTTGATTGTTTATCTATTTGTGAAGCATCTTGATTTGGATTTGTTCTAATTGATTCATTTTGCACAAATTGATATTTATTTGGCAAGTCACTTTCTTTAAAATTAAATATTCGACAGGAATCTTTTTTAATAAAAAATTAACTAAAATAAATCAAATGAATATTTTAAATTAATTTAAAACTTACTTTTAAAACAATAACAAATGCAAAAAATGAAACAACAGACTAATAGAAAAACAAAAACGGAAATAATTATTTCCACTATAAATGATATTCCAGCAGCTTCTAAAACATTAAGAATTTCTTTGTGGTTCTTTTGAAGAAAACAAACAAAAATAAATATTTTTTATTTTAAGAAAAAATAAGAAATTACTTTAAAATAGTAATGTTGTTTAGAATCATAATTCTTACATTCATAGCCAAATCCATATTCTTCAGAATATATTCTTTTACATTGTACCCAAGGTCTGTCACAAAATAACTGACTTTTTTCACAATAAATTGTTAATAATGAATCGTTTACTGGTAAATTACACATCTTTATGTTTCCATTTGTAGTACATAACTTTAAATGAGGAAAAAAAATATGAAAAACGAAGTTAAGTATCCCGGTGTCTATCGACCCAACATATAAAACTTACGTCATCGTTTATACAAAATTTAGAACATAAATTTTCAATTTTATTCTTGCCACTTAAGCTAAAACAGTCAACTTAAAAAATAAAAATTTGATTAATCTTTAAGAATAATCTCAAATTGAAAATTAATTACCAAAGCTGACAAATATAACTAGGAAAAAAACAATTTTCAAATATTTCATTTTTATCTAATTTTTTAGAAATTAAAATTGAAATTTTAAAATTTTGTTTTAATTTTATGCTTAATATCGAAAGAAAAAAACACAATATAATTTTAACTTGACGTTTACTATTCAAATTTATAGTTGAATAGAGTATGAAGCTTAAGAAAAAGAGAAAACAAACATTCAATATTTGGCTCAATGAAAACAAAAAAAAAAAAAATTACTAAAAATAATTTTTTATTTTATTGGATTAAAAAATCCGAGCTAAATGTTGAATTTTGTTGAGAGAAAATAACATGATAAAAATTATAGTAAATTTTATGTGTTCTCTCTCTTTCTTTTTTTTATTAACACTCTGCTTCAGAAATCTAAATCTTACGTTAAAATCTAGTGGATCTAGAGAATTCACGCGGGTTTTTCAAAAAGAATAAGCTAAAAATTTGTCAGGGTGTGTATGATTTTTCAAGTATATTTGATTTAATTTGACATTAATTACGTTGTAAAAAAATAATTCTAAATTTGCAAAGTAGAGGTTCCTCGAATATTAATTTTCAATTAATTTCTGTTGAAATTTATAAAAAATTCAAATTACTAATGAATATTTTAAAGCGTCGAGACTCCTCAAATATGCGAGGTTGATGAACTCGTTTTGCCTTATTTAGATCTTCAAGAAAATCATTTTGCCATTTGATTTTACTGTTTGGCTTCAGTAGGCGTAAGAGATAAGTTTTTTTTTTGCATAATTTCATTTTGTTTCGAAACCATCACTGACATTAAGTAAAACGATATTTTTTGAAATTTTTTCAACTTCAAGTTTGAAATTCACTTTTTCCGAATCAAATGTAAATTATTAAAATGAATTAAATTTCAGGAGAGTTATTTAATACTGCGCGAATGATTTTTTGAAGTGTCAGGTTCGAGTCTTGGTGCTGTTGAATTTCTTTTTTACTTTTTGATGCTTATTTAAAGCGATTTTTAAAGTTATTTAATTTTTAAATTTATGCATTAAAATTATCAACATAATTTGTAAAAAGCTTGCTGAATGTTGTTTATGCGTATTGTTTAAATTTTTTTTTTGAAAATTTTTTAAAAATATTTGACAGCAAACGGAATCGATCCCTGACAATACCATCTCGAAGACGAGTGACTCACCAACTAAACCACAAGAACTCTTTAATAAATATGATGAAAAAAAGAATATTTAAATTTTAACTTTCTTGTCTTAGAATAATTTTTCTTAAATTTTCAAAACTCAAACGTTTGACTTTTTTTCAAAAAGATTTTGTATAAAATTCAAATAAAGCTGTTTCTTTTTTCGGTTTGAATTTTTTGTATCAAAAAAATATGCAACTAAAAAAAATCGATTATTCTCTATCCATTGGTGATTTTTTTTCTTGATTTTTAAGTACAATGTCTTTTTTTTGTGGACGTAAAACATGGTAACAACACTTTAAAGACAGATATTTCTTTAAGTGATTCGAATCGGTTGTGCAAATAATTTAAAAAAAATCAGAGATTAATCTTTTGCAAAATTTTTGCAGAATTAAAAATAATCTTCCTTTATTTCTTTTAAATCTAAAGAAAATCAATAAATACAAAATATTCATAATCTATTATTTTCAAACAAAATTATTAATTGAAATCAATTCTTTCTTTTTTGATAACAAACAAAACGCTTTTGGCTTGAATATTTTCTCTTTTTTTGACCTAAAGAATTTTGCTTTTAAAAACCCTTAAGAAAATATTTTTATTTTCATTATTTAAATTTTTATGTTAATTTTCTAAAATAGATTAAAATTTAAAAAATGCTTCAAGTTCCAATTATTTATACAGCTTATTATAAATGGATTTTAATAGACCCGAGATTACCGAACACAAAAATTCCCTGCTTTTATAAACCGTATGATATTAATTTTAAAGAATTTATACCAACTAGAATCGTGTCTAAGTTAATATTGTCACAATTCGATGAGGCTCATTTAAAAGAAAGTTTATTATGGTCTAAAATATACACAGTTAATTGTACAAAAGGAGAAATAGATTTTCTAAACGAAGCCAATTTCAATTTGAAAGGTCTTTTTGGAACAAAAATCTTCACCCATTTGGATACACTAATAAGCTTAGAACAATTTTTGAACATTTATGATGTTATAGTTAAAACAGTTCCTCTAAAAAAAATCACAGAACAAAATATTAAGAATTATGCGGAATCAGATTCGAATTCGTATATGGACGAATCGGAGAGTAGTGAAACTTTAAATTCAACAGAAAATGATAATGAAGATGTTATTTGCCTGAAAGTGTGACTTAAAATGATTAATCGATTCTAATATGAGAAAACATGGAAAATCGACAAGAATTAATAAATATGAGTTGAGACTTTTTTCAATAAAAACAAGATCATAATAGCAACGTTTTTTATTATGTTAAATTCAATTTTTTAACTTTAGAACAATTCAATTTTTTAATAGTTTTTTTTGTTTTGGAAATAAAATTTTTCAATTTACTTTTTTATCTTTTTATTAATTTATTTTAAATAAACAGTTACATCAAGAATAATAAATAAGTACAGTCAGACCTTGTTAATAGAGCTTTCGTTAATCCGGAAACCTCGTATTTCTGGCATTACTCGTTTTTTCATATCCTTTACATATAGTATAATAAAATTTTAACTCAATTTAATTTCTAAAGAGCTTGCTGAGCTGGATGTTGTTTATGCGAAGTCATCATCTTTTAGGCATGTTAAAGTTTTTTGATTTTTTATTGTTTTTTGACCGAAAAAGCCACTATACAAAGCTTTAAAAGCTACTCTGTAACAAAATTTGCTGCACATGTGGGCTAAGTCTGTAAAAATTTGAGCAATTTTGATTACGTATTTAATTTTGGTTTTTAATGCTGTGCAATTTTGCAGAAAATTTTTTTTTATTGCAAAATTGCAAAAATCTATTCGTTGCAAATATGCGCACTTTATATTTAACAATTTTAATTGCGTATTGAAATTAAAGGCTCTTTTAATTAAAGGCCCACATGTGCAGCAAATTTTGTTGCAGTAGGCAGCAACTTTTTTATCGCCTAGAGTAGCTTTTAAAGCTTTGTATAGTGGCTTTTTCGGTCAAAAAACAATAAAAAATCAAAAAACTTTAACATGCCCATTTTTTTTGTTGAAAAATTTTAAAAATATTAGACAGCAAACGGGATTGATCGCGGACTCTAGCATTTCGAAGACGAGTGACTCACCAACTAAACCACAAGAACTCTTTAAAAATATGATGAAAAAAAGAATATTTAAAATTTAAGTTTATTGTCTAAAGTTTGACTTTTTTTTAAAAAGGGTTTCCTACAATATTCAAATAAAACTGTTTCTTTCTACTGTTAAAAATTTTTGTACCAAATAAAATAAATTATTCTCTAATAAATCGTGATTTTTTTTTCTTAAGTAATTAATCTAAAACATGGATATGATATTTTTTTAGAAAATTAACTTTAAAAATTACATTTTTTTCCCGGTTAAGTGCTGCATTTTTAAATTCTTTTTTTAAAATTGAATTTTATATACTTTTCATATGGTCCCTGGTCGCTTGGTGATTAGTAATTCAAATCTTAATTATTCTTATTTCGGAGTTTTAAAAAACTTTTTAAAAGTTTTATTCTGAATTTTTTCGGCTCTAAAAAAATTTCTATACGCAATTACTTGCACAATAAATTTTTCAGAACTAACCTCCTTTTCTTTTAATCTTAACAGTCATTGTTCAATTAATTGAATATTTAAATTTATATTTTTTTGAACAAAAAAACAAAATTTAAATTTGAGCAAATTAAGTCAAAAATAACAGAAATTTACAAAATATGAAATTCATTCAAAGAATCAGGCTCACAAAAAATCAGCATATGGCAACTTTTTTTTTTCAAATTGCGTTCTTAAAAACTGTATTTTTTACATAGTAAATTATTGGAAAAACATCGCATTTAGCGAATTTTTAAAAAATTTAAATTTTCATAATTTTCGATGTCAATCTGAAAATCTGAGTTGACTTTTATTTCAGACTTTAATCTTTTTTTGTAAAATTATATTTTAATAAACTTAAATTTAAAAAAATAAGCAAATTAATGTCGGTATTTTTTTTGTGTTGCCAACGAAATTTAGCTAAAATTTTTCCATTTGATGGGGAACTTTTTTCTCGAACAGTCAGATTTTTTCCATTCAAAAAAACAACATTATTTATATTTACTAAACGAAGTCACGTAAGTTTCTTAACTTTGCTGTCATGGAATCCACATTTAATAGTTGGAAATTGTTATAAGAGAGAAAAACTTTAATAGTAAAAAATTTTCATTTAAAAAAATTTTGTTCAAAAAAATTTATAGGAAAGAAAATGAGCCAACAAGAAAATGATTTTTTGTATTTTAACAAAGACAATTTAGTAAAAGCTTTTGAGATTATGAAACCAAAAGTGTTTACCACTACTGTTACGGAAATACCAAATTTTATGGTAATATTTGGAAAAAATGGAGTAGGAAAATCAAGATTACTAAAAGCTATTCGTCAACAAATTGTTAATTCTCAAAATTCTATTTTTCCAGAATTAATTGTAAGAAAATTAGATTATGGTAAAGAACCAGATAGCTATGATCCAAATTCAACTAATCATCCTTTAGTCAATCAAGAATTGATTGAGAAATTTTTTGAATGTTCTTTTGAAAAATGGGAAGATATAAAAAATAATAATGGATCAAACGAAATCGATCGTGTTTACAAAATCTATAAGGATGAGATAACAATTAATAAAGATTTAGAAAAAAAGCCCGAGCATTGTTATTTTGTTGAATTTAAAAAATATTTTAGAAGACAAATTTTAAAAAAGATTTGTTTTGGTAGTTTAGAACAACTCTTAAAGCTAAATGTAACATACGATAATGAAATTAAAAAAATTAATAAAGCTTTTGAAGATAAGGCTTTTAAAGCAAAGTATGATTTAGAATTTAACTATATAATTATAAAAAACAACCATAATATTGTTGAAAAATTAGAACTAAATGAACTAATTGAATTAGAACACAAAAATGATTCCAAAATTCGTATAAAATTTAGTGATTTATCTCCTGGAGAAAAATTAATTCTTCATTTATATGTCATTTGGAAAGATCGAGATAATATTAAAATTGATAAAAATAAGATTTTAACAAATCAAATACTTCTTCTTGATGAACCAGATTCTCATTGTGAACCAAATTTGGTACTAAAATTAGTTAAATTCTTAAAAGAATTTCTAGTTCAAGAACTCAAGATTCAAGTAATTATGACTTGTCACAACACGACAACATTGTTTAGTTTAAAATATGATAAAAGTTTGTTTATTTTGAATGAATCTAATTCCGAAGTAAAGTTAGAAGAAAAACCTGATACAGTTATTAGGAATGAATTAGCATCTAACATATATTATGAGATAGACTTTTTGAAATTAGATTTTAGGCAAACTTATTCGCTTACAAAAGATTATTATCAAAAATGTCTTGGAAATAGTTTTGAGCATTTGATAAAATTGATGACCAAGGGCGAAAAAGACTTCAATTTTTCAAAAAGAAAAGAATTTATTGAATTGCTTACTAATGAAACAATCACTGAAAAAGACATTTTTTTTAAAGATTTTTCTTCACAAAGTAATAAAAAAAAAATTTTATTGGAACAAATTAAATTAAATACGAAAAATGATTCTAATGAAAATATACTTTATATTTATTGGCCAGAAAGCCGAATAAATGAAGCATGGGATTTTATGATCTTTTATCGAAACCAATTGTATTTATATCAAGTAACTACTGAAGATAAAGATTTAAAAGATCAATTTAAAAAAAGTGAAAATGTATTTAGAAGAATTAATGAAAATTCAGATCAAAATACTTTCGATATTTGGATAGAATCAAAATTTTTCTTTATCAAATATAATAATTCTTCAGATCAACTAATTCTTAGTAATCAAAATTCATCTGATCAATTAGATCTTAGTAAAATATTCAGCATTGAAGAAATATTTGAAGATTTTTTTTTAAAACCAAATGTTCAAAAGAAAAATATAGATGAAAATGTTTTAAAAGAAGAAGAAAAGAAAAATATAGATGAAAATGTTTTAAAAGAAGAAGAAAAGAAAAATATAGATGAAAATGTTTTAAAAGAAGAAGAAAAGAAAAATAAAGAATTCACAGTAAATGGAAAATTTTTGGAAACAAATTCTAATACTCAAATTGAATTTGACGAAGAAATTAAATTTTTCAAATTTTTAGATGAAAACTTATATGCTATAATTTTTAGTGATAACATTATTAAAATATTGAGGCATGAAAATGAAGATTTTGTTCTTGTGCATTCGTTAATCGGACATAAAGAAAAGCCAATTGATGTTATTTTTGAAAAAGATAAAAACATGTTTAAAAGTTTTGATAACAATAATGATTATACGTGGGATTTTGAAAATAATAAAAAGCCAATAAAATGGAATAAAACAAAAAAAAAAACAAATCTTAAAAAGGTATATTTTATACTTTTAAGAATTACCCATAGCCACTTGAAAATATTTATTAATTTTTCTATTATAATCATTTACTTAAATCCTAATTCATACTTCGAAAACTTTTCTTTCATTTTTAAAATAAGTTTAGCTTTTTAAAAGCAAAATTGATTGCATCTGCAACGATCGTTGTTTATTTTCGATTTAGTCAATATGTTTTTATCTAATTCACTTTTTTGATGCTTAAAGTTAGATAGATTACGAAATAATAATTAATAAAAAGAATTTTATATTTATTGCAAAGTATTAACATTTATTTTAGAGATAAATATTCTTCTGATAAATAAATTTCATAGATGATAAAGTTTTTATAATTTTAAATAGAGGGAAAAAATAAAAAAATTAAAGTCTTTTAATTTTTTAAAAAAATTCGAATCTAATTGTAATTAAATTATTAGTAAGAGTCTGTTTAAAGCACCATTATTTGATTTTTTAGGTTCAACACTTTTTTTTTAACTGCGAGAAATTCTCTCATTTTAAAATTCCTTTATGTGTTAAAGCTGGTGAGATAGAACCAATATTAATTTTTTCACAAAATATTATAATATTATATTTGACTGGAATTTTATCAAAAACACAGCGTCTGAGCTGTTGCTTGGCTTTATGTCTCATTAAGTCATCAATACAGATTTGTTTGATATACTATCGATTTCGGAACGGCAAAATTAAGTTTTATTTCATTTAAAAAATTTCAATTCAATTCTTAAAAATATGAATAGTTGTACAATTTAATTTTCAAGATAAAAACTTTGAAAAAATATTGGAATTTTCAAAATAAATTTTTTTTAAAAAATAATTTGAATTGAAAACCATTTAAAAAGATTATTTTTGAACTGAAATTTCTCTGCAAATCAATATTTTCCTTATGAAGCTTTCTATCATTAGCTAGAAAATTTAGATCAAATACAAATCTTCGAGTTGATAAATGTTAAATAAGTTTCCTGTTGTTAAATATTTAAGTATTTTATATTTTAAAATTATTTGAATTGAAATTTCGAATTAAAATAAAACTTTACTTTGCCTTACGGAACAGACTTAAAGAGATATTAAGAAATTTCCATTTTATTTAAATCATTTCTGATTATTTCCCAAATATATTTATTTTTATTAAGCAAAGAAGCAAAAGAATTTTGTGATGAATTGGAGTCAGAATCTTCTAAAAAAGCTTGAACCATTTTTTTAGTTTTTATTTTTAAAAACATAGAAATGTGATTGAAATTCTTTGGAAAATATTAATTATTAAATTTTTAGATGTTTGTAAAAGAAAAAGTCTTTAGCTTAAGAAAAATTTCTCAAACAAAAAATTAAAAATCTTTGAAGAATTCTTCAAAGATTTTTAATTTTTATAAAAATATAAATCCTTTTTAAAAAGGATTTATATTTTTGTCTTTATTTAAGATTTTTTAGATTTGCAAGAAAAGAATTTATCTTTAAATTAAATAGAGAGCCAAAAATTACTTAGCGAATATTTAATTGATTACTTTTAATTTTTGAATATTTATTGAATAGAATTAACCTCCAAATTTTGGAGAAAGTATAAAATTAAAGTAAATTAAATTAAAGTAGCGTTTCGACGGCCAATAATTAATTTTTGAATATAAATTAATTAATATTGAGAATATTTTTTCCTCGTTTTACTTTTTCCAATTCTTAACCGTTTTTAACGATTTATGTTGACTTCAAAGTAAAAAACTTTTTTTAGCAAAAATTAAAATTTAAGAATTTTTTGAAACATTCTAAACCGTTTTTTACAAATTAACAGCTAAAAATTAAATAAAAAGATTTTGAGAAGATTTGAGTCGTTTCTTTAAAAATGTTCACATTCTTTCTAAGTTAATTTAAAAAATATTAATTAATATGTCCTTTTAAATAAAAGTATAAGACAGATGGAATGTTCAAATGTGATTTATGTCCCGGAAAGTATGATAATCTTAAGTCGCATAAAACAAAATCCCATAAAAACAACCAAAGTGCTGAATGAAACATCTGGTAAGTTTCATAAACACTCAGTCCAACTTTTTTGATTAAAAGCCAAATAACCAATTAATTTTAAATTTAAATTTTTTTTCTATTTTAAAGAAAAGGATTAAATAACAAATTTATTTTATAACATTCTTTTCTTTTCAACTTAAATCCTTTTTTTGAATAAAAAAATAAAAGTTACTTATTGTTTAAAAATTTTTTTTTGATTGAAAATTATTATATTGAAGTAAATTTGTTTTACTTTTTTGGGGGCTGGTCAAATATCCGACCCAATGTTCACATATTTTACTACAGTACAATCCGAAACAAAGTTAACGAAAACATAAACAATGTTTAAACAGAGCATACACAAAACCGACACAGAACCGAAGCAAAAACAACACAGAACAGAAACAAAATCAACACAAAACAATTTAAAATGTTTCTGTTTCGGTTTGGTTTTGTTTCTGCTTTGGTTTTGTTTTGTGTATGTTCTGTATAAACAGTGTTTAAACAGGTCGTTAACTTTGTTTTGGACTGTACTGTATAAATTTTTTAATAGTAAAATATTTGAGCAATTGCTCATAAATTTTACTGTCAATTTTTTTTTGGTAAAAAATATGATCAGATAAAAAAATTTTAAAAAAAAATGACTAAATTTTTTTATTGTTCATAAATTTTACTCAAATCTTTGAAAAAAAATTTTTTTAAATGATTTTAAATTTAAAAATTATTGATGATACAATTGATTTTTTGTATCTTAAAACGCTTAAGATTTGAAGAAAGTAATCAGAACATTGGAAAAAGAAAATATTTTTATTTTTGATTGGTAAAATTTATGACCAAATATACAGAAAATATTGAAAAAAATTGTTCATATATTTTACTAAAATTTTTTTAAGAGTAAAATATTTGAGTAATTGCTCATAAATTTTAATGTCAATTTTTTTTGGTAAAAAATATGAACATTGGGTTAGATTCTTGACCAGCCCCCTTTTTTGTGGTTTAGTAAGCTTCAAAAATTATCAGTTGATACAGAATTTATTAAAGGATTATACTACATTTTTCACTGAGTCCAAAAACGATACCTTTTATCATCTTAAATAAAGAAAATGAAAAATTTATCAAAAATTTTTTTTTCTAATTTTAGAAAATTTTTGTGCTATTAAAGTTTTTTCTTCAAACTAGAAACCAATCATGAAAAACCCTTTCTATTATTATTCTTTGCTTTTCTATCAAACTACTGTAAGTGACTTTAAAGGCTCAAGAGAGTGTAATCATGACTAAAATGAAAATCAACTAGGGTGTCAGGTGTCATTTAGCTTTTTTATACCCAATTAAAATCTTCTTATTTTTATATTTGTCTAAAAAACTTTTATATGACATGACCATTTTTTCTTTCAAAAAAAATTTATAAAATTAATAGATGCCGTGATATTGAGCGAAAATAATAAAACAGAGGAAAATTTTATTAGATAGGATATTTTTGTATTTTTTATTCTTTGTCTTAAAAAAGATTATTCACATGTTTTAATTGATTAAACAGAAAAATGTTGCAATCTTGGAAAATTTTAATCTTTCACTCAATTATATTACTTTACTATTATTAATTTTTAGATTTTGAAAATTTAAAACTATCTATTAAAAAGGCTGTCAAGTATATTTTAACTCATAAAAACTGATTTTCGGTTTTAAGATTTACTTAAAACTTTTAAATCAAAGAAAAAATTTAAAAAATCTGTTACCAAAATTTAAGATCAAAAACATTTTCAGATTTTTAAAGTACCAAATTGGCATTTAAAATTCAATTTTTTTTCCATTATATACTTAACAAATACACTTATATATATTTGTATATTTCCCAAAAAAATCGACCCTTTAAAAAATAAAAAAATCAAATCCAAAAGAAAAAACATCAAATAAAAATAATATCATTTTATATTTTTAAAAAACTTTATTGAACCGTTTATTGAACGGCCAGACGGCAAGATGGCGAACTAACGAAAACACGAACAGTCACTGAACACTGTTCGAACATTGTTGGAAAACATCTTTAAAAATGTTCGACCCATTTTGCAAAATTTTTGAACACGCCGCTAAACTAATTTTAGCTTTGTATTGTAGTAAAAAAACAGACAAAACAAAGTGTCTACAAACTGATTTTTGTCTGCATATTTTCCTTCGTTCGAGTTTCGAGTGCGACACGAGACATATCTTAGAGGTATCCTTTAAAAGAGGTTACAATCATTTTTAAATAGCTTTTTTTTCAAATTAGAAATTAAATTAGTAAAAGAATGCGACAAATTTTTGGTAATTAATAAAATTAAAATTCAGCGAAATTTCTACTTTTATTTTTAAGTATCGGGGATGTGAAGTTCATGTCAATTCGCTCATTTCAATTCGCTATTTTTTCTATAACTTTTTTTCGAATTATTAAAAAATAGTTCTGCAAAATGTTACAAGATGTAGCAAATTTGCTACATTCCCATTATTAATCTGCAAAATGTGTGCACCAAAAATTCAGAAAAAAACTATTAAAAACTCAGTATATGTATTTGCACATATTTTGCAGAGATTTAGCACAGTAAGAAAATTTATGTAGCAAATTTGCTACATATTGTAACATTTTGCAGAACTAATTTTTAATGTTTGGAAAAAAAGTTATAGAAAAAATAGCGAATTGAAATGAGCGAATTCACATGAACTTCACAGCCCCTTATGTATCTTACTCCAGAAAACCAGAAAAGAAAGAAAAACAACTAGCATGTTTTTCAATTGGCAAGATGATCTTTCTGATACTCTTAATTCATATTATTCGCTTCATCTTTTCTTATTATTTTAATTAATTTCTGATTATAGTACGACTATAATTCTTATTCTTGTTTCTAATAAGAATTATAGTCGTACTATAGTAATGTAAGGCGTTATTTTATTCGTTGATTTTTTCTTTTGTTTGTTCAATAATCAGACTATTTACTTTAGATTAAATTTTTTTTAAAGTTTTTAAAAAACCGGGAATGAAGTCATTATTCGGAATCATTAAGCAATTAATTAAACTAAAGAACTTTTTTTCTTCTTATTTAACACTAGAAGCACCAACAGCGGTCAAAATGGCCGCATTGTTTAATTCATTTTCTTCAAAAAAAAAATATAAGCATAGTAATTTTTTATTTTTTGATAAGATTTCGACAGAATCGAATTGTAAAAAATTAAAATTAGTTAAACCTTTTTCGCGAAAAAAATCATTCTTGAAAAAGTCATTTTTGAAAAAAATAAATGAATTTTTTTTCTACATAATGCATAAATTACGGTTTTTTTATCTGCAAAAATAAAATTTTAAGGTTATTTTTTTTTCTTGAATATTCAAATATTTACTTATTGAAATAATAAAAAACAAGAATTTTGACTTTTTAAAGTAAGCTCCCAGCTAAAACGAGAAAAAGCGGTCATTTTGACCGCCTGGTGCTTCTAGGTATATAAACTTGAATTTACGGAAAAATATTAACTTTATAACTAACATTTAATTGTTAAACTATACTTCAAAATATGGTCCTAGACAAAAAATTGGCATTATATCATTAAAAAGTAAAAAGCGGTCATTTTTACCGCCTAGTGCTTCTAGTGTTAAATTGATTATTTTATTTGACTCAAAATCTTTTATATATTTAATAACAATTTAATTCGTTTTTGAAAAAATTTTAAAATTAGTTAGTCAGATAAAACTTTAATTTTTTTTCCATGTTGCGTTACTCTGATATCTCTTTTAATTTTAGGAAGATGAAAGTTCAAGTACTGAAACAGAGACCGATAATTAAAATTCAAAAATGATGAAATTCAACAACATATTAGCAACGATTCAAATGGTTTAAATTTAAATATGAGATCAGAAAGATTTTTAGATTGAGTCTCTAAAATTTTTTAAATGATAAACATAAATTTTTCTATAAAAACTTTGTTTTTTAAAATTTTAAATATAAAAATTTTTTTAAAAATATATTGCAGCATTTGATTTTAAATTTTTGAGTTGTCTTACGTAATTCATCGCTGTACAACGATATTTCAGCATTTATTATTTTTTAAAATTGTATTAAATAACAAATTTAGATTATTATTCAATTAATATCAAACTTATATTCCTTATTTGTCGTCTCAGGGGAAAATGACAACGCAAAAATAGGAGGTCAAAAATAAAAATTTCCCACTTTTCCAAAAAAAAAATTGTCTTTTTAATTCTAACTATGATAAAATATTTAGAATTATTAAGATAAAAAAAAATTACCAATTAAACAAGATTAAACCTCTTATGTTACTAGTAACTAGTTCCAAGGCCTATGATGAACCAAGGTCTAAAAGCTTGCTTGAAAAAAATACAATGCTTATACTAAAAAATCTTTAAATAATTTTTGAGTACTTAAATTAATTCTGAAAATTTAAATTTCACTTTAAAAAAATCTTGAAAAACCAAAGATCTAATTAGCCTTTAAAAAATATTCATTTTGAGCCAATTATACCAAAAAACTTATTTTCTTATATTCAAAGCACTAACACCTTCCACTTGAACCACCAAAAGTATTCTTTTCCTAATTAAAATTTTTACTAATCTATGTTTTTTATTTCTAATGAATCAAATTTTTGTCAAATAAAATCTTTAGTAATAAAATATTTTTTTTATTTACTTCCATGGGATTCACACATTTTGTTTGTTTTAACCGATCGGTTTGATAAAAGCGTTGTCATTTTACCCCCCAAATTCTTATTTAGTTATAACGATAAGCAAACACTAGTGAAAAAAATCGGGTCTAATAAACCTGACGACCAGTGATCGTGAAAATACACGACCAGGTAAATTAAATACTCGACATGAAAAAAAAAAGCTGGTCGTCAATTAACTTGGTCTTGTAATTTCAATAAATTTTTTTTATAGATGACTAGTAGTACCCGTTGCTTAGCTGCCGGTTAGATTTTATAGTATTAATATGTAAAAAATTAAACAAATTTTTGTCAACAAAAAACAGTCAGAATAGCCTTAACTTACGTAAATCGACCACTTGTTGACTAAATCTCCAAATACTATGTAATTTTAATAAGGATATTTGATTGAGACATTTTAATTTGTACAAAGGATAAAAAACATTTTTTTAAAAGTGTCATTTTGTTCTATAAAATTAATCGTTTTTGACCCGATTTAAAAATCGAATTATTAATAAACAAACAAAAACGTTTAAATTTGAACTTAAAATATTTGAGGTACATATTTAACAATCTAATATGTTAAATTTATACCCGCGCTTTTATAATCGAAGCAAAACTTATTTCTTTTGACTTTCAAAACGTTTGTGGTACTATTTTGAAAATTTAATGGTACAATTATTGATTAATTACGATATATGTATTTTGTAATCAATTTTTGGGTGCAATAAGATTTTTTTCGGATTTAAAAATCTTTTTCATTCGATTTATATGGTAAAATTAAATTTTTAAATAATGGGTTGTAACCTACAAAGACCTCTGCCATGTTATAAAAAAAGTATTATAAGTTCGTCGACGCACTTCATGTGTAATTTTGGGTTTTAGCAATGCACTTAAAACTGAGATTTAATCTTTAACGTCGAGTAAATATTTAGAATTTCTGATAAAAGCCCGGTCCTCCGGAATTTTGAATATTAGTGCATCTTTAAATTTATGATTGAAATTCGAATAGAGGGAGCCTAATCAATAAAACTTATTACAGAAAATATTTCTTAAATTTAATGATGCACTAATATTCAAAATTCCGGAGAAACTTTTTTTTTTATAAATTCACTCGAAGGCCTGTCAAAACGCCCAAAATAAGTCAGAGAACACAGCTTTTCATCTCTAAAATGCCTATTTTAGTTTATTTGTCGTTCTTTTTATAATTTTTTAGAAATCTCCTTTTATAAAATTTTGTGTATAAAACGTCAAACATCTGACCAACAATATATTTTTATCAAGACTTATGGGGTACTTATGAATGGAATTAAGGAAACTGTCACACCAAAATTTTTTCATTGATTTTATCTAATTTTTTTCTCTTTTTTAAGGTTAACTAAAAATAAAAAAAATTAGTTAAAATTTGGTGATTCTTAAACCTCAATTACTCAACTCTATATATATGTTATAGTAAATTTTGATAATTATTAATTCAAAAGTACCTAGCATCCTTAAACTTTTATCAATTTGGCTGTAAATAGGTTGAATCGATAGAAAAATTTTTTTTCTTTAAAAATTTAGTTTGTTAATCCAAATAGATTAAGTATTCACAAAGCATTGGATCCTCAAAGTTTTGAGTGCAAAATTTTTAAATATTTATTTTTTAAAGTACCTAGAAATCTCAATCCTTAACCAATTTGGCTGCAAAAACAATCAAAGAAAAGCTGAAATTTTTTTCTACCAGAATCTTGTTTCTGTTTGTAAAAAGAATAAGTCATTGTAAAGTTATCAATTTTATCTTTGTTAGGTTTCCAAATTATAAAAATTTACGTGTTATCAAAATTTACTATGACATGTATAAAAACTTTATGAAAATATTTTAGGAAAAATAGCT
>NTPY01000966.1:30419-48876 GCA_002922825.1 Brachionus calyciflorus | reverse complement strand
AAATACCTAAGCTCAATGCTAAGTTTCAGTCAAATTTTTAAAATATTAAATATTTATCATTATGAAATTTATGAATAATCTGGAATTGAAATTAGTTTAATATAATTTTAGATTTGAGATAAATTTAGTAAATTTAGTTTCTTAGGTTGGCTATGTAAAATATTACACTGAATTTAGATTAATTGTCTAACTCACCTTCTTGTCATCGTACCGTTATTCTATTTAATAAAATGATTTTATTTAATTGGTAAATTACTTTATCAATTACAATTAACTTATCAATTATCAATTTTTCATCTTAATATAATTAAAACTAAGGTAAAATATTATAAAGCTAATTGATTTTGTATAACTTAATTGGTTTTGAAAAAGATAATTGTTTTTGCAAAGTTAATTGGTTTTGTAAAAGATAATTGTTTTTGCAAAGTTAATTGGTTTTATTCGACCATGAACTGGTCATTTTTACAGTAACTATTTTTCTCTACGATTTTAAATAGTAAGATTAATAGATTGATATTTTATATGTCTTTTTCTAAACTTATATTTATTTATTTATTTATTATTATTGAATTAACCTCCTTTAAGGAGAAATAAATTTAAAAAATTTATAAAAAAGTAAAAAAAATAAAAAAAAATTCAAGTAATTGATAAGATAAAATAAAAAAGAAAATTTAAAGAAAAGAAAAAAGAAGAGAAAATATTACGACTAAACTTATTATTTCTAAACTTATATGAAATAAAGCTAAAGGTTTAACTTTGATACTTCTAAAATTAACAAAGCTAAGCTTTGAAAATTTTACATTTTCATCAAAATTCAATATATTTCTTTAAAATTAAGTTGTCATAGTTATCCTTATGGCGAATTGTTACGTAACTTTAAAACTATGAAATTTAAAAATAAAAAAATAGAATTTTTCAGAATTTTCCTACTAAATAATATAAAAATATAAAAATCAATTCAAAATGGCTCTTCGACTAAATGAATTAATTCAAGAAATAGATCAATTATTAAGAAATGATATACAATCTCTTAATCATACGCAAAATCTAATCAACAATTTAAATAGAAATTTTATACAATTTAGAAATGGAATCAACATATTCAATGATGACTTCACTGCACTTAGAAATGCCTATCAAAATATTTTGACAAATCATCATCAAACAATGGAACCAATCAATAATGAAATAGCTTTATATAAAAATAACATATCCCAAATAGAAAAAAGAATAAAAGAAATACAAAATTCATTGAAAAAAGAAAAACTCTATGATGATGAAGAATGTATTCGTAAAATAATTGAAATTATATCTAATGAAGTAAATGCAGCTATAAATAAAATTCCAGCTCTAACTGAAGATGTTATTAAAAAAATGAGAAATTCGGCTGATAATGACAATAATTTATTAAGAACTTTCACTTGTGTTAATGAACATCTAAATCAAATTAAAACTGTAATTGATAGAGAATTACCTGATTTACCAAATTTGATAGATTTAGACCCATTAAGAAATGAACTTGCGGTCTTAAGGAATAATTTCAATGGATTTAAAAATAATTTTTTAGCTGATATTAATTCAAAAAAAAAAAAACTTAAAGGGCAACAAATAGAAGAAATGAAATATTTTTCAAATTTAAGAGAACTTTCTACGAATCACATGAATAAAATCAATAAAGAAATAGACGATTTTATGAACAAATTGAAAAGGCTTTTGAAAAATATCAAAAATAGAGATTTTAGTATAAGCATAGTATTCAAAGAACAAATACAAAGAAGACATTTTAACCAAAGACTTTTTTTTCAATTAGTTTTTGGTGTGTTTTTATTTTTTGTTTTAGACTGTTTATTAATTTGTATTTGATAAATTTAAAGACACATGCTTATTCAAAATTTCTGTAATCTTATTTACAATAAAACTTATAAGCTTTTTTTATAAGCTTAATTCAATATAAATATTCAGTTTTTTGAATTAATTTTAGACTTAGTAAATAATAAAAATATAAAAAAATGTTATTTTTTTTTACAAAATTAAATAATAATTATAAACAAACTTGACATTAACATTTTTCGTTAAAAATTAATTCTTAAATTTGCAATATCTGATACATATTTGTATTATCTAAGTTTCTGTCTTTGAATACTTGAACAAATGCTTTACCAGATTCACACAGAACACAGAAAAATGAATTGCAATTATTAATCGATGATATATAATAATAAAATTACTAAATTTTAAAAAATTAAATCTCTGTTAATTGATTACAGAGAATCAAAATGATCTAATCAAATTTTAATTCGCTGTTTTCAACTCAAACTAAAGTCTCATTTGGTCTTAGTTTAAAGTTTTTTTTTTTAAGTTTCAAGGTTAATCAAGAAGCTAGTGCCCTTATCTATTTCTAGACTGATTAACACTTCGTTTATTCATTAAAATTAAAATAAAAAAAAAATTATATTTAAAAATTATTTTTTTGTTTGCATAAAAAAAAATCAAATTTTATTAGTTTCAAAAAACAAAACATTTTAAATTCAAATTTAATATATCAAAAATCTTAATTGATTTTTCATAAATTAAGTTGATATTGTTAAATCTTAAAAAAGATCTGAAAAATGATAAAAACGATTTAAAATAACTATGTAGATGTATCATGCTCTAGTAAAACAAATATTCGATTAAAAATCGCCACACTTAATGCCGGTGTAATAAGCATTATATTACTAGAGCATGACATAGTATGTCTTCAAGAAACGTGACTTGAAAACACTTCGAAAAATGAAAATTTAATCTAAGATTTTTTTTCTAATTTAGAAGACAAAATGCTAACATCGCTATGGTATATGTGTTTACATAAATTATACTTGTCTTCTAATTTAGAAAAAAAAATAGAAAATTTAAATTTTTTTGAACCCAATTTACAATGAAATAAGGCGAAAATTTACGTAAAATAAAAAATATTATAACAGTTCTATTCTTCAAATACAAATAAAGGACTAATTAAGACTTGATTTGTGACCAATTTTTATAAAGGGCATAACTTTCATTGTTTGGCCTTTTTTATGTAAAATTGAGCATCAAAAAAATCTAATTAAAAAAATATTGTCATTTCATAGTAAAGGATTAATTGTAGAATAAACAAGTCAACAAATTGAGAACAACTTCATCTCAAAGATGTTTGGATTAGTAAGCGATATCGAACACGAAAATGTCAAACTTTCTGAAAAGAGAAAATTGACCAAACTACGTAACATTAAGGAATATCGAATGGCCCAAAAAATGAAACCAAAGTACAAAGGCTAAAGGCTATATATGAAAATAAACATTAAGAGAAAATACCAGGATTACTTTTTCATATGTAGATTTGACAACAATGAAATCCAAGAGACAACTGAACATGTAAACTTTAAAACTTAAATTTTGTTTATTAAATTTGTTATTTGATGTTTCTTTTCTTTTATTTAAAAAGGTTTATAGTGAATTATATATTAACTATGTTTTTTTTTTGAAAATAAAGTAGCTAAGCTAACGATAGGGATTAAAAAGTTTAAATTGAATGAATACATAATAAATATCTGATTTTTGGTCACATAATGGCTATGTGAATTTCTGTTACAAAAATTAATTTTACAAAAATATAAACCGCTATAACTCTTTTTGTGAATGGATTAAATTTATACTGTAAATTGTACGAGAATGTATTCAAGTTGTAAATTTGTTAGCCAGCCTCTACAAATTCTCTGCAATTTATTTGCAAAAACACCTCATTAAAAAAGATTAGCACGACAGTTTATTGTATAAAGTTTGATTTTAGTTTGCCGAATTAGATGCACCAAAAATAATTGAATAAGGCTATTTTTTTATTTATAAAAATTACATAATAAAATTTTAGTCATAAATTTCAAAAAATATTAAACTTAAAAATATAATTAAAAATTGAAATTTTAAAAATTAAATTTCATACTTAAGAAATTTACATTGAATTATACATAATGTAAATTTTTAACTAATTCTCCTTATCATTTATTTAAAAAAAAATAATTTTAAATTTTTGCTCCACTTTTAAAAAAACTAATAAATCCAAAAAAGCACAAGTTCAATATATAACCGGCAAAAAAAATCAACAAAAATCTTATTAAAAAATTGTCTTCCCAACTAGTTGTAATTTGGTTTCCATTTGTAAAGCTTTCGATTTCTCCATTAACATCTCTCATTTGTCCTTCAATATTTTCTAATATTTGATCAATTTGGTTTTCATCAACGAATGCTAGATTTATCCGAGCATTTAGTCCATTAAAGTTTCCTTCAATTTCACGGTGAATATCATTAGCATGTTCTCTTAATGATCTATTTAAATTATTCTCAAAATTATTCAAAACATTTTCATTCCTACGGATAAAATTTTCTCTTTCTTCCAAATAATTTTGATAGTCTTGAATATAAAGTTGTTGTCTATTAAAATGATTATTTCTTTCATTTTCTAACTCAAGTAATATATTCCTTCTATTTATTATTTCTGCAATTGCTCTATCAAAATTTGGTCTTAAATTTCTAAAGTTTCTTAAAATATCCTCTTGATTATTTATATGACCATTTATTCTATTTAAAAAATTTTGAATTAATGCTATAAAGGCTGCTAAATGTTGTAAAAGACCATTAATATTTGCTGCTACATTTCTTGTAATAAAATCATTATTCTCTTGTGTTCTAGCGTTTAATTCATTGTTTAATCCATGAAGTCTATTTGTTAAATTATTTAACAATGTTCTTAGATCATTTAGCTCTTGATTTCGCCTTGCTAATTCATTTCCATTTAGTCTATTTATTGCATTAAAATTATTTTGTAATTCTTGATAATCTGCTAATAATAGATTGTATCTTCCTTCAATTGCTTGTAATCTAACTCTTATTTGAGCAAAGATTTCACTGGATCTTGTACAATCCTGGATAGCATGATTTAGAAGCTCGACTATTTCGTCTAATGCTCTCTCTATAAAATCCATTTTTAAAAAATACTTTTTTATTAAATTCAAATTTAACTTGGTGAATTTTTGCTGATTGGGGTTTCTATAGCAATTTTAAATTAGGTAATTTTTTCAAATGTTTTCAGTGAAATTTTTTATTTTTTTTATTGAAAAATAAAAAATTCATTCAAAAACTTATCAAAAGAATGAATTTGTAAATTTTTTTATTTCATAAATTTATTAGAGAATTAATTTAATTCAAAGTAATTTCATCCTCGAAAAAACAAACTGTTTCCCAACTTTTCTTCTTTATTGCTGTCAAGGTGTGAATTTTTATAAAAATTTTACATCAATGCATGTAAAAAGAAAACAAATAAGCAGTTATTTTCTTATTTTTGAATAAAATTCTAATGAGAATACCTTGGAAAGCTTTGAAAAAACTCTTTTTTTAAGGTAAATATGTATTTAAATCCATTTTGGTTAAGAAATTTTATAATTTTGTTCAAAAAATTAAATAAATCGTACGATAAGTTAAGACTAACTTTAATTATAAAGGTTATCAATTGAAGCTAATAAAGTACCAAGCTAAATATTAAAAAAACTAGAAAGTACCATTTATTCAATCTTGGTCAATGTGAAATTTTTTTAGCACGACTAGAACTCTATTACAGGATGCAGTTGAATTGTTAAATTTTATAGATTTTAACAGAAAAATTCAGCGAATACATTAAAACTTAAAAGGTTTAGTTTTTAGAAATTTTATGGATTTTTCCAATTTCCTTTCTAGAAAATTTAAAGAAAATTGTTCCAAAATCTCGAAAAATTCTGCAAAATTATCTGTAAAGACTTTCCAAAATTTCTCATGAAAAGTACTGAATGGGAACGGTTTAATTCGCATGTCATAATTAAAATTTTACTCCAAAATTAGATTAGAGTTTATCTCCATAAGTTTTAACTATTCACCATAGATTATTAAAAATTAATGTAATAATGACTGTTTAAATTTAGTGTTCTTGTAAATTTTCCTTTTGAAAAAATATTTTGTGTAATAAAAAACACACTGATATTTTTGTGATGCGAATCTATGGTGAATAGTTTTTGATAAATTATTTTGAAATTTTAAACTAAGTTCCATATAACATTTGTTAAGAATACAATTTTTTTATTGAAAATTAAATCTTTCAATTTACGAATTCTGAATTAATTTTTCGAAATGAAATTTTTCTATGCAATATTTTTCGATGTAAAGATATGACCTAAAATATGATACAAAAATTATAAACTAGTTTTTGCCAAAGGCGATAAAATCGACTTTCATAAAAACAAAAAAATACTAAAAATAAGGTTCTTTATTCAAAAATATTTCAAAATAAATCTCATCTATATTTAAAAATTTTATGGAAACTGAGACTTCTCTGAATCAGACTAAAGAAAAAATTGGAAATCTTCAAGTAATTTTATTAAGACATTGTCAAAATAATTCTTATAAAATAAATGAAGTTAGTATTCACGTTTTAAACTTTTCTTTCGTCTAGTAGAGGGTACTTATTTGTCTTTTATACATTCGCTTAGTTACTGTAACAGAGTTTATTACATAAAAAAATTTAAAAAAATTTAAATTGTAAAATTACATATCACAATTAATATTTCGATTGGGCCATATTTAACGGTCCTTTATTTTTAATGTCAATCGAAGGCTGACTTTAATTATAAAGGTTAGCTAGAGAAAGAATAAAAGGTAATTAAGTACCAAATCTTAGAGCTAGAGTAAAAAATATATAAAAAGGTAAAAAATATCATTTTCTATACTTGTAAAAGGTAAAAACCTAGGAAATACCTTTTGTTTAATTGTTGTCAATGCCTCGAAGATTTTTAAAAGAAATTAGAAAACAGTATGTATAGAAAATTTAGAACATTGAAAAAATCTAAACGAAAAAATCGCAAAGAAATTTATTATTTATCAAAAAAAATTTATATTTCAACATTCAAAATGACCGTCATAAGCCTTAATACTCTCAGCCACACTTTTTGGCATAGATTTAATCATGTTCTTTAAGAACTTTCAACCATTCATCAAAAAGAACGCTTTTTAAAATGCTTTCCTGAGTTTATGGGCCTTAATATCACGTTTCTATTCCGTAAATATTTAATAAAATAAAATATTTTAATAAAAAATCCAAACCATCTTTTCTTCAGATATATTATTATCTATTAAAATTTTTATTTAGAAAAATTCCCAAAACGTTTTTCAATTGAGAAATAAGATTTAAAGAGACTTATATTAATGATTTGAGACTACTTAAACAATAAAGAATATTTCTTGTATTTCATTGTTATTTAAAATTTTGTTCATTTTAAATTTAGAAATAAAATTTTTAAATGGAAGCCTCAATTGAAGCAATTCATAGATCCCTTGATGGAAATCAGGCTACTCTGAATCAGACTAAAGAAAAAATTGGAAATCTTCGAGCAAATTTTATAATTTTACAAGAAAATTGTGAAAATTTTAAAAATGATTATTCAGCTCTTCAAAATACTAATAGGACAAATATGGACAATCATCGAAAAAATATTAATCCTATTATAGAAGAAATAGAAAGAATAAGTAGACAAATTAACAATAGACAACAAGATATAAAAACTACCGAAACTAATTTAAAAAAAATTGAAGAATGTAGTAGAAATTGTGATATTGAATTTATTCGTAGAGTAATGAATGAAATAAATAATAAATTAACAGACAATCAAGTAAATCAGATTAATTTCAATAACGAATTTGCAAGATTAAATAATGCAATCAATACATTCAATAATAACGATGATAGAATTATTTTAGAATTCAGTAATGTTTTGAATGAATTAAATAAGTTGACAAATTTAAATGTAACAGCTGCTCCTTTTGAATCACTTGATGATAAAAGAACACAATTAGAAAGATACGTAAGAGCTTTAGGAGACCAAAGATCAGGATTAGAAAGACTCATGACTGACTTATCAAATGAAACTAGCCAAAGATTTAATGAAACTAGTCATAATGAAAAAATAAAACTTTTTGATAGTATATCGCAATTGGTTTTAAAGGAAAAAGAAAATTCAATAAAACAAATTACTCAACTAAAGACTAAGAATAATAAGATAAACTCTCATTTTGAAACTTTATATAATTCAAAAAAAAAAATAAATACAATAGTTGAAGAAGCAAGAAAAAAATTAAAACAAATTACAAGAGAACAAAACAATAATGAATTTTATATATGGATTCTTTTAATATTAATTGTTTTTATAGCCTTTTGCTTTAAATGAATTATTTTGAAAACAATAAGTCTATTTTGAGTAACAAAACTCGACAAAAACAAAAGTTATATCGGATATTTTTAATTATTTTTTGTACAGGGGTGCTTGAAGGATTGTAATCGACACAAATGGTAGATATAAAAAGCATACAGTGACATTTTAAAAATGTTTTATCCTTAATACCTTTAAGACTTGTAAGTGACGAATAAATCTATTATTTTCCCTTTATATGTCTTAAGCGTGACAACTTAGGACATTATGTCTGGGATGCTACTTAACGTGACAATATGTGACTACGAAAAAAGTGAAGAAAAACGAGTATTTTAATTGAATTTAAGTTTTTAAAAAAAAAAATTTAGTTACACAGAAAAAAAATCACTTTATTCTCAATTTATTTCCAATACTATTTGGTTTATTCTTTTGTGTTCTATGACAATTTTACCAACAACTTTGAAATTTCATTAGAAAAGTGCCATGTTAAATATTTTTTTGAAAAAATATTTGAGATTTTTTTTTTGCAATGAAGATGTATCAAAACTAATTATGCTTGATCTAAGTAACATATTTACCGTAAGGCCTTGCTATTTATGGCGGCTCGAAATTTCGAATTTATGCCTACGCAATAAACACGTAAAAACAATTTTTTTTGAAAAGTGATAAATGCGGCATTTATTATCGAAATATTCAAAATAAGCCCAAAAAATAGTTAAAAAAATAAATAAATTTATTGAATTTGTTTTTTAATTATTTTCTAAATACATCATTGATGCTGCATTTAATCCGAAAGAATTTAACTTTGAATGACAAAAAAAATTTTAAAATTTTGAATGAATTTCGAGAATAAATGCCTCATTTATCACTTTTCAAAAATATTCAAAAATACAATTTAAATGCAGCAGCTAAAATCGAAATTTTGGATTGCAATGCAACAAGCTGCAAGGCATTACGGTAGTTATAGTATATTTTCCAGATATTTGAAAAAAAAAACTAAATTTTTTTTTAATATTTAGTAAATCATCCCAGATATAATGTCCTAAGTTGTCACACTTAAGACATATAAAGGAAACATAATAGATTTATTCGTCACTTACAAGTCTTAAAGGTATTAAGGATAAAATATGTTTAAAATGTGACTGAATGTTTTTTATATGCTACTATTTGCGTCGATTACCATCCCTCAAACCCCACTTTATTCTTTTTTCAAATTTCAATTTTTTAACTTTCTTGACAATTTTTTTATTGCCTATGAGGCTGAGATTAATTAACTAAATAAAATAATAAATAAATCACCTAAGCTTAAAATTATAGCTAGAACTAAAAATTGAAAAAAAATTAAAGGCAAAACCGGAAATAAAGAACCCATGCAAAAAAACCTATTTTTTTAAAATCAAAACCTTGGTTTTTTTAATGGATTTTAAACTGAGTGAGGCCTGAAAATTTTTGTCTGAATATTTAATTAAGGCAAAAAATATAAAAAATATTACTAACTGAAAACTAAGCACTATTAAATATAAAGTCTTAGAATCGTCCCTTTCTCAATTTACTTAAGGTATTCAAATTAATTGATTGACTTTTAAAAAAATCTTAAAAATTTTTGCTTAAATTTATTAAAAATTAAACGGAAATAAAAAATAAAATCCTTTAAAAAACACAAAAACTAAAACTTTAAAATGAGATCTCAATTTCATAATCAAACTAAAAGATGCCTAAATGAATTTAAACAATTTGATTTGATTTTGAATTTACTTTTTGAGTAGTAGGCGAAAGATAAGTTGGAGCCATTTGGTATCCATCATGTCTATCATATCTCTTATTACACTTAAATGCTTTACTTTTGCAACATTCTTAGTTTATAAATAAATAAAACTTTGATTTTAACTTTTTATTTTAGTCTTAATTGAACTTACTTATCAAGAAATTACAAATAAATGCGACCCAACGACAACAAAGTAAAATCGAAATGAAAATCAAGAGGACAAATGCAAGAGTAATTATTAATGAAGCGTCTTTAAAAAAATTAACAACTTGATTCTTTAAAACACAAAATTATTAATCTCAATTTCTTATGAGAAAAAAATTGAATTGAAAAAAATTTACTCTGCAGTAAATAGTCTCTTTTGAACCAGAACACTGACAATCAAAGCCAATACCATACTCGCTTGAAAATTTTTCTTTACAATCAGTACATTTTGATTCTTGATTACAAAATAATTTTGAGTTATCACAATTATTGAATAAATTTCTATAAATATATTTAAAGCTCGTTGGACAGTTGCATACATTTAAATTACCATTACGAACACAATTATTTAAATCCTAATTAAAAATAATTAAATAAATTTAAATATTTATTAATTAATGCAAAGAAATTCGATGCACTTACATATTCGTTAAAAAAAGGTCTATCAATTACAACATTCTCTTGCTCTTTTACTTTGACAACCACCGTCTGTTTTTTTTAAGTAAGTTGTTAAGAAAATTATCAAAAAGATTGAAATCAAATATTTTTAGATTGATATAAGATAAATTACATTAATATAAGTATTGTTTGTAACGTACCTTGGCCGAGTTTCATTATTAAAAGAATTACTATTTATTTTTTCGGTGTTTTCCGGTCTCTTGTGATTTTAAATATTATTTTATTTAATTAGCATCAAATTATTCTCTTATTTATCTTTTACTTTGCAAAAATATTTGTCCTGGTAGAAGCCATAATAATCACAATTATAACCAACTCCATATTTAATCGATTCATAATTTTCACATTTTTTATATATAGACCAAGACTGTGAGCAAAAGATTTGTAAACCGTAGTAACTTTTTTTAGGATATGCTTCATTTTTGCGACATTCGCATATATATATATATGAACTATTGGATACATGTGAACATGAGGGATCCTAAAAAAGAATAAAGTATTCTAATGAATGATTCTGTTTTTGTCTCTCAGTTCTTTTTATTTTATAAATACTTACATCAATACAATATCCTTCTAAGTTTTTCAAAGTGTCGAACTCATAGCAAATAACTCAAAAAAAAAAAATTATCTAATTCCTAAATAAGTTGAATTTTTTTTTTTCAAAACTTACCTGAGCTTAGCAACAAAACATAAATTAAAAACAAATTTAAGAACGTCATTTCTTAATTTTGATGATCTCTTAAGGACAAATAGAGATTTATTTATTTAAAATAAACAAAAAAATAGTTTGAAATTTATGTGAAATAGACTATTCGAAATTGAAAAATAATTTCAAAAATATAAAATGAAATAAAGTAAAAAAAAAAGAATTTTTAGCTTTGTTTTAGAGTGTTTTCTTTAAAAAGCATGGATATTATTTCGACACTCTTAAGCTCTTTTTTATCATTGTGCTTGGTTCTCTATTTTTTATTTCAATTTAAGAAAGCAAATAAATTGAATAAAGTTTGAAACAAATTTTAAATCCCTCGATCCATCACAAAAACACACGCATGTTTTGTTTCTTAAATTATTTTTTATTTGTTTAAATTAAGAATAAAAAATTTCAACGCATTAAAAAAAAGGTGTAACATTAAATTTTACAGCTTAATAAAATTCGAAAGATATTTTAATTTTAACAGAGTTGTAAAAAATCTGAAGTTTGACAAAAATCGATTAAATACGGTAAAATAAAAATACTAAATTTTCGTACATAAATATAAATTGCTTAAACTTTTTGTTTTTAATGAAATCTATTTCGTTAAATATACAAACTTGAAGTACCATGTTTTCTTTAAAAGAGAGCATTTTTAGGAGATGAAAAAATTTAAATCATAATCTAAAATTAGCTAAAAATTAGGTACTTAAACAGGCTGTGAATTTCGTTTCAATTCACTCATTTCAATTCGTTTAATAAAAATCATTGCATAATTTATACATAATTTTAAAAAATGTAGCATAAACTAGAAAAATTAAAATTGAGCAAATTATTCGAAAAAATCTTGATATGTTAATTATTTTTAATTAGGATTTAAATAATTGTGTTAGCTCTTTTAATTAATTATAATTAAATGCAAATTTATGTTGATTATTATTATAAGTTAATACAATAAGGAAAAACTCTTTGATTCAGAGTTGATAAAAAGTCAAGTCAAAATTAAGTTTGAATGAATTTGTCAATGCTTTTTTTTCCAAGCCAAATTTTAAAATTTGTTTTAGAAAAAATGTTCCATTAAAAATTTGTTTTCTGTTTTGTTGGATGTAGCAAAAATTTTACAAATTGTAGCAAATTAAGTTTAAGGAAAAATATATAATTTAGAAGACAAGTATAAATGGCAAGTTTTTTTTTAATTAGATTTTTTTGATGTTCAATTTTACATAGAAAAGGCCAAAGAATGAAAGTTATTACCTTTAAGAAATCGGTCACTAATTAAGCCTGAATTAGTCCTTTATTTGAATTTGAAGAATAAAACTGTTAATCTTTTTTATTCTACGTAAATTTTCGCCTTATTTCATTGTAACTTTAATTCAAAAAAATTAAAACTTTTGTTTTTTTTTCTTATTTAGAAGACAAGTATAAATTAAGTTAACACACATAACTCAGCGATGTTAGTGTTTTGTCTTCTAAATTAGAAAAAAAAACAAAAGTTTTAATTTTTTTGAATTAAAGTTACAATGAAATAAGGCGAAAATTTACGTAAAATAAAAAAGATTAACAGTTTTATTCTTCAAATTGAACTAAAGGACTAATTCAGGCCTGATTTGTGGCCGATTTCTTAAAGACATAACTTTCATTCTCTGGCCTTTTTTGTAAAATTGAAGATCAAAAAAAAATCTAATTAAAAAAAAAACTTGCCATATGTAGGTAAAATAAATTTAACATTTTGGTCTAGCAAATATTTTGCATTTTGTAGCCATTTAAAGCTAAAGAAAAAGCAGAAAAATAAAAAATTTAAATTAAATTAAACAAATTGAAATTAACTCAACCGAGGACTATGACGATAATCTCCCAGATCTAAATGAGGAAGATTTCTATTAAAATGATTACGCAATACTTGATCACGTAACAAACAATTAAGTAATTGAAAGCGATGAAAGTAGTCAGTCAAATGGATGACTCAGGTTCACACTTTAAAACTCTTATTTTTAGAGGTTTTAAACATCCATAGCTTTTTTTAATTTATTTTTAAATTTTTAGTTCATAGTTTTAATAAACTATTTTCAATACTAAACAGCTTTCAATCCAATCCTAATCCTCAATTACTTTATAGAAAATATTATAAATTATTATCTTCACTTTTACTCAGAAACTGATCAAAATTTTAATTTTTTTTAAAGTTTAAAAATATTTTTCCTTAACTCTTTTATTAAGTGAAAAATTAAAATAGTAAATAAAATTTTAATAAAACTGCATTTTAGTAAAATTAATTGTTTTATTGTAGTCGATTAAACAAAAGTTAAAAAAGCGTACTAAATCGTTTGACGATAATGTATTTCTAATAAAATAAAAAATATCAATTTAATTTGATTATGTTTTTACAAAGACAATAATTAACATTTTTAAAAATTTTATTTTTTGTGTTCGGCAATACTGTACTTAATTGGAATTTTTTCTACCTTCATCGGATCAATGTCCATGTCAAATTCAAGCTTATTTTCTTCAGTCAATTTAACACTTGTATTCTTAGCTAAATTTGGCTCAATTAACTCAAACTTTTTCCCATTATCTATTAAAGGCAACTCATATACAAATACATATTTTTGCTTTGACTTTAATGTATTCTTTATTCTAACTTCTTGATTATAGACTGTTGCTTTATTTTTACTAAAAAATCCTGGTTTATGTTGTTTTAAGGGGCTAAATTCTTCTATTATAAATGTCATTGTCTTAAGAGAAAATTCAATTAAACTTTTAGGTTTACATAGCTTTAAATCAATTGAAAATTCTTTTTTTCCAAGATAATCAACACGAGCTGGACCTTGTAAAAATGTATAAATTGAATTATTCTCAACGCTAACTTTAACATCTGAATTATCCTTATGTAAAATTGAAGCTGGTAATTCAAGCTTTGTTATTGAGAATTTATAATCGTTAAAATCCGATAAGATTGTTTGAAGACCAGTAATTTCATAGCTACGTGAATCTGCTAGAATTAAATTGACTCTATCAGGAGATAAAGTTTTCAAAGCGTTTAAAAAAATAGGCCTTAAGTAAAAAAATAATTTTTTTGATGGTGTTTATATATTTTTTAATTTAAAAATTACTTTTCTTTCGATTTATTTTGAGAATTGTATGTAATTGAAGATTCCATTCCGGTTAAAATTATTTTTGTATTTTTCCAATCTTCGCCAGTTATTTGATTTACGATACCAAAGTAGCTTATTTCCATTGAAAATTCGCCATTTTTACCTTTTAATTTTAAGTCATAGACAGGATTCCATGATGCATTGAATACGGTGTATGATATTGAAGCTTCAATAGTTGTTTCTTGGTCGATTGCATCAAGTAAAAGACTTATTTGACTAGAAAATAAAACAAAAATAGAATTAAACAAATATTGAATATAATTAGATTTTAAACTTTCCCAAATTATTTTGGGGAAACAGATTTTTTTAATTTTATTTACAGTACAAAGCTAAACATACTAAGAAGAATAATTGACGGAGCCATTATTCAAGACCTTCCTTTGTTAATTACTTTCATCGACTTTAAAATGCTTTTGGTTCAATTAACCGTAAAATGATGTTTGCTATTTTAAGACACTATGGTAGCCCATTAAAAAAAGTTGATGCAATCAAAGTTCTTAATGATTCATCTAAAAGCAGAGTGTTTTTTTAAGCTTTAAAATCAAAAGAGTTTTCAATTACAACTGGAGTTCTTTAAGGAGACGTGTTAGCTCCTTTTCTCTACACTATTGTCGTTGACCTAGTGAGAAAGATATTGGTGATATGAGATAGAGCTAAAACTTAGAATGAGAATTTTCAATGCAGCATGTATACCTGTGCTCTTATATTGATGTGAATCTCCGAAGAATTAAGAAAAAGACAATTTAAATTCATTAGACACTGTCTGAGAATGCCTCCAGAAGAACTGGCTAATATTCTTACTCTGTATCAATCAAAAGTTCGCGAAAGAAACAAAATTTTTAGACCAACAGCCCAATATATTTAACAAATTTCTAGATTTTTAACAAACGACAATCGAGTGAAACTAGCACCATCAGAAATAACCAAGTACGCCATCGATAAAGGAAGTTGGAGCAGTTTGATTACCAAGCCTAAAAAGCCCGGCCGATGATGATGATGATGACAAAGCTAAAATAAGTTAACGGCGTGTTCGAACATTTTCAAACATGTTTTCGAACAATTTTTGAGCAGTTTTTGTTTCTGTTTTTAAAAACCTCAGTCACTATATTTCAGTCAAAAATATACATAATATATTGAAAATGTATGCAGAATTACTCTTATCATAACTTATTTATAACTTGTTTTAAAAAAAGAAAGAACTTACAAGTTTTCTTCAATTGGTTTTTCTATAATTTGAATTTCGGAGTTGACACTAGGACCGTGTGGAATAGTCTTAAAATCAAATTGAATTGATTCTTTGACTATTGATGCCGAAACATTAGTCAATAGAATAAAATTTTTTCCTTTCTTTAAAGAAATTTGAAAATTTCTTTTAACTTCGGCTTGATCTTTATAAATTATAACATGATCAAGATCAAGAGTCTTAATCGAAAATGTTCGTTGAAAATTAGTCATTTTTTTCAATTTGATTATTATCTTTGCTCAAAAATTTTCATTTTATTTATAAGATTTTTTAAGACTTTTTTTTCAGAATTTCGAAATCAAATAATTGTCATTTGTTTAAAGATTTTCTTTAAAAAGAAAAACAAACTTTTTCAAAGTTATGATTAACTCGAAGGAAAATAGAATGTTCTTAATCATTTTAAAAATTATGAATAATTATTTTTTTACCTATTCCGTACTTATAAAAAAAAAAAGAATTTTTTACTCCTAATTTTTTATTTCTTGTTTTCATAATTTTATAAAAAATGAGTGAAATTTTAAGGCAAGAATTTTCGGTTAAAAATTTAGAATGTAAAGAAGTGGTTGTTTATCAAGATCGAGCCGAGGTTAAAAGATGTCTAAAGACAAGTCTTAGAAAAGGAGAAAATGAAATTGTTTTAACACACATTACACCATCGATTGATAACGATTCAGTTCGAGTTGATGGTAAAGGTAATGCTACTGTACTTGATGTTATTTGTGAAACAAAAACAATTCAAATTGACAAAAATGAAACGAATGAACGACTCCAAAAATCCAGTCTAGAAATAAAAAACATTGAAAATAAAATCGAAGAAACTAAATTCAAATTAGATCGTTATAATAAAAAAACTCAAGTATTAAATGAATTTGCAACAACTTTATCAAAGCCAACGAATACTGTTTCAAATAATGATCAAGTTGAATTGGCATCGTCTAAACAGAATATTGATAATTTTTTATCATTCATAGACTTGTATTCAACAAAGCTAGAATTATTTGATAGTGATAAACTTACTGTTCAAAATTTACTTAATGATTTAAATGAACAATTAAAAATAGCTAATGAAAATCATAGAGTCTTAGCTTATGGCTCTAATTATAAAACAAAAATGTAAGTTTTAATTTTTTTCTCAAAATGTAAATTAGGTTTTAACATGTTCAAAAATTTTGAATTTAAAAAATTTATATACCTTATT
The DNA here is from genome assembly GCA_002922825.1 of Brachionus calyciflorus. Lineage (NCBI taxonomy): Eukaryota > Metazoa > Rotifera > Eurotatoria > Ploima > Brachionidae > Brachionus > Brachionus calyciflorus. The sequence continues at coordinate 31,921 of NTPY01000966.1, read as the reverse complement.
TTTAAAAAAAATTTAATATCGTAACATAGTTTCCAAAAGAGTTAAGACCTAATTTAGTATCTAATCATTTAGAATTATTTATGAATACTTAAAGAAATCTTTTCTTTTTATTTAAGTGAAATAACTATTTTGGTACAATGTAATCAAGAAAAATCAGATATTGAATTGGATATTTCATATTTGGTAAGAAATGCATCATGGTCGCCAAAATATGATATAAGAGTCAATGGTAAAGAAAGGTCTATGATTATAAATTATTTTGGTCTTATAAGTCAAACTACTGGTGAAGATTGGAATGATACTAAAATGTATTTATCAACTGCTTTGCCATCTATTGATGGTAATGTACCCGTGCTTGGTACCCAAAGCGTAAAATTCAGATCATCATATAGACCTAAATCTTTTAAAAAGTAAATATTATAATTTAAATTTGAATGTTATTTAATAGCAATTTTTTTATCACTTCAAGAATGATGATGAGATCAGTAAGAGAAAGTAAGGCTGAATTATTATGTGATTCAACCTTGGAAGATTGTCAAGACGAATATTCATGTTTTAAACAAATTGAAGCGGAAGTAAATAATAGTGAAATCGGTTCGACAAGTACATTCGAAATTCCAAGAAAATCAAGTATACCATCAGATGGCAAAACTCATAAAGTATCAATAGCCATAATTGATCTTTCGCCTGAATTCGAGTACGAAACAGTTCCTCGAAAGAATAATCATGCTTATATAAAAGCAAAAGTTAAAAATATCTCCGAATACACTTTATTATCAGGACCTGCTAATGTTTTCTTGGACAATAATTTCGTGTCTAAAACATTTTTGAATTCTTACAGCCCACAAGAAGAATTAGATTTATCTCTGGGTGTTGATCCAGCTATTAGAATCGATTATAAACCAGTTAAAAAATATACAACAAAATCAGGACTCTTGAGTAAAACAACATCAAAAATGTTTATTCAAGTAATTGAGATCAAAAATACGTCAATGAATAAGATTAAAATATTGCTTAGTGACAATTTACCATTGAGTACTGATGAGAAAATACAAGTGAAATTGATTGAGCCGGATCTAAAGAAACATTCAAATATTAGATTGAATAAATCAAATAATTTGGAATTTGATTTGGAGATTGAACCGTCTAAAAAAGAAGAAATTACAATCAAATACACCATAGATAGTCCTTCAGACAAAGATATTGACTTTTACTGATTCGAATTTTTTTTGACATGATTTCTTAAATTTTAGTTGTAGAATTTATTTGTTGAATAAAAATTAATGTAAATCAACATATTTTTTTAAAACAGAAAACAAATGAAAAAATCTTTAAATTAGCTGAAAAAACTAAATTAAATCTTTTTCATGTTTAAAACGTTTTTACTCTTTTCCTTTTTGTTCTAGAAAGTTATTTTTATTCAACCAAAAATCGTTTAGAAAATGTCGGCCGACTATATTTTATCAACAATTAAATTTTCAACAGTATAATTTGTCAACAAA